>JAJLUN010000195.1:0-29951 GCA_030564365.1 Blastobotrys arbuscula | reverse complement strand
AAAAAAAAAAAAAAAAAAAAAGTGGGCATAGTGGGATACTGAATATAAAAATCGATTAATTTACCTGGGAGCTGGGAATGATATCAACGTAGAACATTATTATTCTTTAAGATTTACAGGCTATTGATTCCCAACTAAATTTATGAGTGCAGTGCTAAAAATTAAATTGAAAAAAAAAAAGGCTTGGCCGGCTGGTAAATAATAAGCGCAAGTAATAAATCGTTCTTTTTCATGTCTAATCCAATATCCCGGGAACTCGGTGGTAGGGCTCAGGAAGTATCTGATACTTAAGCTTATTTTCATTTAAAATTAAATTTTACTTATAAGCATCCCGCATATGCATGAAATATTTCACTCCCAACCAAAACAAAAAAAAAATAGTGATGGGATGATAAATTTTCGTCTCACTTTTTTAAAATCCAACCAAAAAGTCGCTTATAGTTACAAGTCTTTTTTTTTTAGTTAATACAATTTTGTGATTTAAGCGAGCTCATCGAGCCAATCCATAATTCAAACAAGTCAGTTTGTTTAATTCTACGTCTTAGTATTGTTTCGATCAGTACTGAGACGACGTGTATACATGTACATCGACCCAAGAAGATTAATTTTGGTAGGCTAATACTAGCCATTATCGTGCAGTTTTTGAAACACCATACTAAAAAATTCCCGGCGTTTCGGCATTCACACCAATCGATTTTATTTCTCTGTAAAAATGACAAATTGAGTTGGTTTTTTTGAACAAGGCGTATGGGCTTTTTATTCCGCGGGAAGTAAGTCTTTAATAACAAAACACAACTAGTTTATTCATACTTGGACCAGCCGCTAGCTCTAATACGTTCATCCCATCTTTTGGAACAAAGGGTTCTTGGGCTAAACAAGTGCACCTGAAATAAATTACACCATAATTAAGTGGTGTATTATAGTTTTAGAGCCTCAAATTTAAATTTCAGGGATGAATCACATCAAAATCCTTTTTTTTTTTTTTTTTTTGGCAATCAAGGTGTAAGGTAAGTAACGGTTGATTAAAAACTATTATTGTATTGGACAGAGCGAACGACTTTGGAAAAAGTTTCAAGACTTTTCAAGACAATTAGGATTTGGGATTATTTAGTGAAGATCTGTTTATACGTGCTTTATCTTACTCCACTATATATAGCTTACATAAAATTAAAAAATATTTTGATGTTATTGAGTATTATTTCCAAAAACCAATTAATCTTAAAAAAAAAAAAAAAAAAAAAAAAATTGATTAAAGAATTGAATGTTATTTTTTGTATATCGTAATCGAGGCTATAGCCCTAGAACGTACGTGTATTAATTTGCTCAATTGTTAAGCTTATCCCAAATTTTTAAAAGTGCTCATGAATTTAAACTCCGCTTATGCTACTGTCAATAAAATTTTGAAATATATAAGGCTTAATCCCTAAAGTCCTTATTACCAAATGATTCACGATCATTAGCATAAATTGCAATTAAGCCCACATAAGTTATAAGAACTTTTGCAATATTAGCGTTCATGTATCTATAGGGTCTTATCCATCTCCTTGGGGGGGTGCTTGCGTAAATCACTTGCATTTTCTTTTGAATAATAATCCAGGTTAGGCTGTACGCATATTATTTTTAATGTACTTAATTTGGGATGTTTTTCATCATCTTATTTTGCAGCGAGATTTTTCTCGGTATCCTGTGATAAGACCTCCTGTATGCGTAATAATGCAAAGCGTGCTTGTAAACTTAATTTACAGTGTAACCTTTAGACCTGAGTGAATTAAGGCTGTGGGTCAGTCAGCGTCGGCATGACAATGTGTAGGTTACGGTACCCTATGGCTTTCATGTATTTGTCAAATGCTCATGCAGATCTGTCAAAATTGTTTACATCAAGCCTACATATACTTACGCTGATCCATTATAACTTACGCCAGCGGGTGGGTACTGCTGCTGCTCCTACGAAAATTGCCCATCACACACAACTTGGTGCATATATATGTATACGCTTATAAAAGCATGCAGCTTGATGTAAACTTATGGATACGTCCTTCTTGATGTGTTTGACTAAGTAAATATTCATTCAACTCTAGATGACCTTTAAAATTGGCTGTTAATCAAAATTGCTATTCGAAGTCCGAGGCTTATAAAGTATGAGCTCCAGCTCAACGAGCCAACTGGCCGTAATATTCGTAACCTAACCAGGTACTTTAAGGATCGATTAACCAACGTTTCGCAATTGTCGTACTCGTCAAGTTATTTTTTGTCAACCGCCATCCTCCCACGTTCACTTAGCTAAAAAAAAAAAATAGTGTTGTTTCAATAAATCGGATCCATATATCATATGTATCAATTATCCCAAAAATTTGAGTGGAATTTATGTATTTTTATATATTGTGGCGGTGAATTATGGACCCAATTGTTCATGCATTAATGAAGTTCAACATCAATTTAGTTCAACTTATGAATCATGGTTTGATATGCCGTGTTGGGACCCTTGTTGCAGCAATGTCTTTGACGAACACTGCTATAACCTTTAAGCTGAGATTATCAAAGATACTGATGGCCGGCGGGGATCAAGAATTTGGGTGTTTGGGCGCGCGCAATTGTCGAAATTTATAATAACAGTCTCACCGGAAGACTGTCTTCTCAAGCCGCATTGCCTATTAACAAGCTAAACTCTTACTATAGAACGAGATTAAAGATTCAGTTGACTAAACTAAATTAAAACTCCTAGTAAACATTATACAAATAAAAATAAAATAAAGTAGTTCCAAAGCATTGATTAGTATAAGAATTTTTATTGACATGTTTAGTAAACATACGTTTTCATAGGAATTAAATAAATGTAAATTTGTTATCGCTCAATTCGAGCATACCAAGTCCTAACATCCCCCCTCCGGCCCATGTCCCCGTTCGTCTGCCACAGCACGAGTTGAGTTTGTACAGAGCTGGGGGGTGATAAGGGGTTCAAGCCTTTGCACGTTAAGCCGATCTTAGATCTTTTATTGCTAACTAACTAAACGGTCGGAACGCCGAGTGCTCATGTATTCTGATTACGAGCTCTATCTATTCCACCCCACCCTACCCAAGCGGGATAATACTACGCCGCATATTACGCATACTGTTTTTAAATTTATTTTTTATTTACAGTACTTATCACCATGTTTCTGCCCTTGGTTTTTTATTTTTGAATATTGCGAGCCTAGATCATTACAATACGCATACCAATCACCAATATAATTTCAGACCAAATGAGGAATATTACTCATTTTTTATAAGTTTACTTGACTGGTCATGCTTTACAACTTGACTCCTTCAACACCCATTATACTTTCATTCTCTTCCAACACTTGCTTGACCCAAACTGTGGTTTGTATCTTAATCGAAACACAATTCAAATCATTATTATACCCAATATCCTCCAAAAACATCTCACAATCTTCCGACTCACGTACGACTTTTAAAATAGCTAGTGCATCCGTCTGGAATACCCACGGTTGGAAACTTACGTCCCATAATCCATGAAACGGAACAGTCATAATATATCGTGTTTAAAAAAAAAAAAAATAAAGAAAGAATTAAGAGATTAAGTTGGGTTCAGTATATGTATTTATAGAAAACAAAATATCGTCGTTATTATAATTAATTAATCTTTTTAATTAATTTTACTGGAGAAATTATTTGTAAACCTCAAGTTTCAATAACGCGATTAATCGCTTCTTTTTATCTATAAAAGATTTTGAAAATCATAATACTTACAACCCCATGGAAGAAATAAATTATGAAACCAAATTACATCATAAATTTTTTTGTTCATATACAAGATCGATCGAGATTAAATCAAAATAATGATATGCCGTGGAAGTGGAGAAGATTCCAACAATGGACTGATTTCAACTGTGGCGAACAAAAAAGCTTCAAAATTATTTTATTCGGACATGCATTGTTGCAGGGATCCAACGATAGGGATAAGCTGTAAAATTTGCCCACGTTAAATTGAATGCATGATATATGCAGAAACCAGCCCCGTTTTTGTGGTATTTACAAAAAAAAAAAAAAAAAAAACAATCACTCATAAGCTGTTTGTCCATTAGATGCGTATATTGAGGTTGAACGACTGCATTAGAACTCCATATCCACAGATCGAACATAATTAAAATTCAAAAGCTCATCTCGAAGCTGATTTATATCAGTTCCATAGTTAATAGTAATATTACCTTCAATGTAAAACCCACCATATTTCGTTCGTTCTAGTGTTGCCTGCATCATGTAGTACTGCCATTCCAATTTTTGCAATATCTCTGCAGCTCGGGTGATGGATACAAGTTGGTAAAGCGTCAACTTGAATTTGATAATTCCACAAGCCATTGTATTGAAATTTTATTAAAATAAACTAAAAGCACCGAGGTATATATATATATATTATGTTGAAACTAGGTTTTTGTAAATAGCTGGCTAATCATGGGCATGGATGGTATGTATAACCTAGTCCAAAACAGCCTAAAAAAATGACTAAATCTAGCGAAAGTAGTTATTTAGGGTACGCTGCTTTGAACGCTCACAACCTGAGGGATCCGTGGTAAATTATTTTAGCCCACCCTTGTAACGTATGTAGAAAGCCCGTGGTAGCTATGAGCATGCTGTACAGGGGTACAATTAATTTAGTAGCCTGAACTAATTCAGTAGTTTCTAGTGTTGTTAGCTCTACATGGCAATTCATACCACGAACTGAAAAGTTGTTCAGCGTGGTTATCACAATGACCATACCAAGTCTATATATAAATGAAATGGGTTGGTTAAAACTACTAGTATATTTAGTCACGTAAAATAGTAAACTTAATTACAATCGTCACCCATTTTAGCACTCAATAATTAATATACAAGAACCATTCTACATTTATAATGAAAATTATTTGGCTAGTTAATTTCACTCAGCATCAATTATCTGCCCTTTTTCATCAAAAATATCAGCCCTCCACACACCAATTGTATACCGAAAATCTGACAAGCATTCTTGTTTAATCAGAGCGAAATAAACAGCTGCCTGGCCTTGTTCATATTGCTGTATCCCCCAAAAAGCACGCAGCATTAACCCATATTTTTCTGTTGACAAATCAATTAGATCCCATAATTTGTCTTCTCTGTAACTGTTGTCGATTTCCAACCTTATATACACCTTATGTTCATCGGCCATCGTTTATAGAAAATTATTGTTCTTGTTCATGAAGTTAAGTTTATATAACCAGCCAATTCCAGCTTTTGTTTACTTTTAGACACTAATCTCAACATTTCAGGCATCACGATCCTTGTCTTCGTTCAATAAATTACATAGACAAAATAGTGGAAAACGCTCAGAATAATATAATATATAATTAGCTAATTAGCTATATTTTTTCATAGCAACTCAAGATTTCTCAGTGCCTGGACACGCTAACGACCCCACGAAGGGTTCTTATTCTAGTTGCGTCCAAAGAGAGCATATAGGCAATATAAACCACACCGGCTTCCTTCACGTCGTAGTACCGTATCCCTTGTACATCGTATGATGTTTCTAACTTTGTTAGCAAGGTGTTTCGCTCTAGTTTTGTTAAATTCCTGTTGACTGCTATCTCGTATGCTCCCATTATTTTGTCAAAAATGTAATGAAATTAAATATATATGTAATTCAGTTGTTTGGTATATTTATAAAGGTTTCTAAAAACTGGAATGTGCTATTCGTGGGTGATTCAGTGTACTAGTATGTCCATCTAGCCAGTGAGACGAAACTAGTTTGTCAAGGGTCCACTGCTGGGGCTAGTGAGTAAATAAAGGTGTATGATAGTGTTATTTCATCCCCGATCGATAAGCCTATCGCTACCAGCTTTAGTTGAATTTTTAAATGAACTAGGGAATTGAGCAACTAGGAATCCATCACAGTACTCAAATAAAAATAAATGAATAAATAGATTTTACAAACATTTGTTTAAGTCTATTGTGAAAACCAATCTCATGGTATACACACGCTGACTATCCCACGAACACCTTCTCTCCCCCATTGACATGTATACGGCTGATATTAGCGATAAAAACTAGGTTGGTTCAAACCATGTCAACATATCGTATCAATTGTACTGGTTTCCAAATGTTCAAAGATTGTATTCTGATGTAATATTGATATGTAACCAATGCTTAGTTAATGCAATTATTACTCATCTAATCCCAAAAATTATAATCGATAACTATAAACCGTACATTCATTCAATTCAATACACTCATTCAATACAATACCGTACACTCATTCACTTCAATATCGTACATTTATTCAGTCTAATCGCACCAATAGCAGAATCCACTCCATCGACATACTTGCCCTCAATCGGGGGGCTGTATAGACGTAATCGCTACTTCTAGTATTATGGTACTTAACTCCGGCTACTCTATGATATGACTCCGGGCTTTTGGCCACTTCGTCTCTCGCTTGTGCAATGTAGCCGGGGAGTATTAGGTTGTACAAAGCCATCTTTCGTTATGGGTGGTAATTGATCTCCAGAATTATACATCGTTGTTGACTTTTTTTTATACTTGTTCGTTATATCTGTTCATTATAGCCTGTAACATCCTCATGCGTTATGTAACCAAACTATGAACTAGCTAAAACATGGTCGTATGATAACTTGTTGAATATTTTTCCTTTCTTTCAAACTTTACTACCAATACCACCAAAACATTCTAAAAGCAACTTCAATTCGTATTAATAATAAATAGTTACAATAAATTATAGGTTTATGGGTACCAGATTGTTATGTTGTCCTCTGGTTATGGATTTGCCATACATTTTGTACACAAGGCTCTTCTCTAATCCTTGAATAATAAGTTGACGAAACTACCGCCTTTGCAGTGAACGGTCCTTGAGGATTCCCATCTAATGTCGACAGTTCAACATTCCTTAAATTCAGCCTTCTTTTCATTCTTCTCAGACTATCCAAACATTCATCGATTTCAATTTCAGAAAACATGATCCATACTGATACATCGTCAGCATTATTATTGGCTGCCATAGTTTTCTGATTTTATTATTATTATTTTATTCGTATTTTTATTTATTTGAAATTTTTTTTTTTCTTTCTGCTTTTTTGGTCATGATTTCTCAAATGCACCTTTCATGTCCTTTTATATATTTAAAAAAAAAAAAAAAAAAAAAAAAATAAACGCTAGTTTTAAATTTTCAATTTTTTATTTTTTAGTGTTGGATTTGGAAATTTTTATCTATTTATGTGTGGAAAATTATTGTGGGCCTGAAAAACATTCGGGCTGGGTTTAAAAAGGGCCAGAGTTTTTATAGATCGGCTGTTATTAGTTTTTGTAGCCTTTTTTTTTTTAAAAAGGTTAAATTTTCAGTTTAAGCCGCATATTATAAGCGGTCATTATTGGCAATAAATCAAAGTCATCATAGTCGGGCCCGTGTGTCGGACTGGTAAGCGCTTATAAATGCAGCAGCAAGCTGCAAAGCTAGTGGCTATAAGGTGGTGGTGGTGCTAGATATGGTCCCACGCAGGATGATGAATCTTGAGCTATAGTGAAATTCATAAAGGTTTAGACCATTTACCATACTTGCATTAGTGCAAAATTAGTCGATAATATTTTTAATTAAATGCCCACGATAATGAACTCAATAAATGGGTCGGTTGTGGCTAGCGGGGGTGGTAGTATACATATATCTTTTTTTGTTTGTTGGATTTTTAGATTATTATACAAGGGTTTATAGCTAAATATTTGAGAGGGGGGGGGGGGAGGTCAATATTTGTCCTCATGTCAACTTCCAATACAATAGTCTAATATATTAGCCTGTTGAGGAGGTAGTTGAATACTCAACAAAACTTTTTGTTGAAATAGTTATATGAGTAGAATAGCCGAAATAGTATTAATCTTTATAAACGGAGCTTACATGTAGAAATAACTAAATAGAGTATGTAATTAAGGGTTGGGCGCTTTGGAAATAAAGTCGGTGTGTTAATACGCGATTTAAAATGTAGCATTTCGAGTTCTCAGTACTCTTGAGTAATATTCAATACATAAAAACAGCGTTATAACATTTTATCATTTGACTTCAGCGAGGCTGGGTTCAAAGTACTCGAAAAATAGTTGGAGTTAACCAGGGCCATCATGGTAGCTAAAAATATTAATATTGCAAGTTTTCATGTTAAGCGCGGGAAGGTTAAGAATTTTACTCAAATCGTTAGTTGTTCGTAGTTTATTCATTATCCTGAATTGGTATGACTGTCTGGCGTAGTATATTATAATTGGGCTCGATTATTTTTCACTAGTACCGGAACTAAGGTTTTATTCGGTGATAAATAGCATTTAAGCCGATTTCGGCCGATCTCACGGGTTAAACCCTTTTTTAAGACCGTCGACGCGATCGCCAACATGTTCAAGCCTTTGAAGAGATACGCGTGTGTTTGCCATTGGCTGCGTGCATAAAAATAAAACTGATCATCTTATTTGAGCCGCACTAGCTAACAACATTTATTAGATTACTTAAAAAATGGCAGTTAAATAACGATAAAAGGACGAACAACAAGGATGCGTGAATAAAAAAATAAAATAAAATAAACAATTATAAAATATAACCATAAGTAAAGTACAGTATATTTATGGTTTTTCACTGGCCATAGACTCTGGTACCCCGATTCTCTCTCTTACATTGGGATAGATATTCTTTGACTGCTTCATCTCGTCTCGTTCTTTCGGTTTGGTAAGCTTGATGTATCTTATGTGACATTATTTGGTTTTTGGATAACTTTGAGTTAGAAAATGACGGGCTATTTGGCGTATTACTAGACATGATGGATCACAAATAAACAAAACAAAATGGGAGTGTAAAAGAATAATGGAGGATTGCTAGCCATTTAAGTAGTTTGCTAACAACTTTTTTTAAAATTTTTTTTTTTTTTTTTGAGGTTTAGTGTCTTCGTCGTCTTGACGCCAGTGGTGTTTCATAAGTATTGACATGTGCCACACATCTATAATTTAAAGCTGAGTAGTGATGAACATCTGTGATAAACACATCACAACATAACCTCCCGCTAATATCACAGTAAACGTCAGAGCCAGAACTTAGTTTACTTCGAAGTAAGAAGTAGTGTACATCATCGAGAGCGCATTGTCTCCTAAATTGAACTTGAACCAAGCGGGTAGAAACAGGCTGATGTTGGTATCGAGTGGTGAAGTATGGTCGACCCATTGAAAAAATTGTTGTGATATTAATTGAGGAAGATATTTAGTGCAGTAACAAGTTTTGGTAGAGATTTTCAAACGAAAAGGCTTCAAGAATTCAAAAAGAGCATAAGTATTAGAATAGACTGATGATTTCGATACAATCTAAAATTTTAGACAGTTTTGATCTACTATTTATACAATTTAACGTGCAGTTCTCATGAGCTTTGGAATTTTTAATTTTAGTTTACATGATTTTATTCTTTTTGGTGTTTTCGTACTCTATTGTCCAAAGTGTAAGAAAATTATCTATAGATAGCCCAGATTCACCACATATGCAACGACACACCGGGGAAGGTTAAACGAAAAAAAGAATATCATTCCTCAAACAGAACCATCATTCGTACAACATGAATAATTAAAGATACAGTATGCCGCAGAGAATAACTATAAAAATTCAATAGATATTAAAATTAATATAAAAGTTTTGAATACCATTCCCCAAAAAAAACCAATTCCGCAAACCCACATTACATAAATTTTTGAATTTAACTGTCTGCAATTACCATTATTATTATTGACCTGCATGGTTTTTTATAAATATCAACGGTCAGTTGAATATAAGAATAACTTCAAATTAAAGAAGAAACTATGTTTTTTTTTTTTTTTTCATACATTTTAGATCGGCTTACATAATAGCTTACGCAATGGCTTACATGATATTAATACTGATGAAAAATTTCCCGCCATCACTAAGCCTCAAAGCCAGCGTGCTAAAATCTTATATCTCACGCCTTGTATACTTAGCTTTCAATGCTTAAAACGCGAAAGCTGTTGCGATTCTTTTTTATTTTATTTTTTGAGGCGTGCGCGCGGCGTGTCTCCGGCCGGTATATATTAAAAGTTTCAGATGCAGATCCCTGAAAAACCAGCTTTGCCGTCACGGAACTCCCCCACCAAAAACCTCAAAATCGCGTATATATTTTTTTAGGGTACCCCACCATAACAAACCCTGATAGAATAACCATATTAATGCAACATCTTTAGTCAGTATCAAATTCCTACGTAAAATAACATCTTATATGAGGATATAAATATTCTTTCTCTCCTCATTTAAACAACTTTTTTTTTTTTTTTTTTTAACCCTTCTTTTACCCCAGTTTATCATCAACAATGGACTGGCTATATAATCGTCGGGTACAAGTTTTGTTCTTACCAACTGCCCCAGCCGATGCGCCTCGAAAACTCGCTCGGGATGTTGGCGAAATGTTGTCAAGAGTTAAACGAGTTCAGGGAGTCGACAGCCGAACTGGGCTAAGAGATGCTGAATATAAAGTGGATGATCAAGTTCGAGACTGGTTACGATCTCATGAATGGATTTGGAAGGTTTATGACCTTTAAATTTCTCATGGAGTTTTTAAAGGGGTTTGAAGAGTTTACTACTATTACGTATTAGCCAATATATGCCTATTAATTGATTATTTTATATATTTTTAAATTTGGGGATTGATGATTTTGCTAGTCTAGTTTTGAGAGAAAATTAGTATTTAATTGCGCTATTTGACTCCTGGAATTAATAAATATTGTATTCAATTTTTGTTGTTCTACATCCATGTTTCTATACTATTCTTCAATAAAAGAGCTTAGTACTAGAGTGTATATAATGTAACCTCTTTTATGAAACTTGATATATAAACTATGATAATTCCATTGAATTATTTGATTGAAATATAATTTTTTTTGATAGTTTATATTTGGTACAACAATGATGCCACAATTCCTTATACACTTGAATGTTGCGGTGAAAAAGAGCGAAGCACAGGTGATTATCCAACGACGGATGTGTGGTGGTTTTATATAAGGAGATGTCAACACCAGTGGCGACGGTACTCTGTGTTAGCTATTGGAAACCAAGCGCTTGTGATGTGGTGTCAATCTAATGGTGCCACTCGGTCGTTTATTATGATTAGATCGTCAACATTTAGCGGTATTAGAGGTTAAAAATAAAAGTAAAAATAAAAAACAATTGTATAGCTAAAAACTATCTCACATGTGTTTTTATAACAGCAATTGTTTTTTTTTTTTTTTTACACATTTGCTACCACGCCGCACGCGGCGTGACCAACTATTATCAAATTTGTAGTAGAGATAACGTCGATATACATTTATATACCAGTAGTGTACAGGTATCTTTTTCTGAACCTCATATTTTTTCCTTTTCAAAGCGATGAACATTACATTTAACATGTTACTGATCTCTCGGACAATTTACTTGATCGCGTTTTTTTTTATTCATGTTCGTCCATAATCTGGTAGATCCCAAAAAAGATATTAAATACCTTATTTACTTAGTAAAATCAACAAAAATAGTAACCGCGCGAACCTGGATTTTGTAGCCAGTTAGTATGAACTTGCAATTTTGTAGAATGACAAGGGTAGCCCTGGTATCCTATACATGCTTGGCTCATAGTTTCAATGCTAATTGTTTTTTAGCGGCAAATTAAACAGGTTTCCAACCTAACCATACTTTGGTAATTCCAGCCTCTGTCAAAAAAAAGCATGCTCATTTCTCAGATCATGAAACGTGGCGCTTAGTTTGTAATTATACCATTATATAAATAAGTTACTTCCTCCAATTTTTCTGTTTCTGACTCTATTAACTTTAACTTGAGTAAAAATAAAACTCTTCAAAAATTTCGAACGAACAATCAGACGCCACAGCTAAAATGGGCAACCTGAACAACACTTCAATGCGATTTCAGGTCCATTTTAATAAACGTTTATCTCTTGATGAGGTTTACGACAAAGTCCATCTGTTAGCACGGCGGCATGCAGTGCTTAAAATTATGGGGCCTAAAGTTAATGAGTGCCAAACGGCTATTTTTGATGGCGTTGAGAGTGATGTTTTATGGATCACCACTCAAGACTGGTGTGTTATGGCAGGTGGATTGGATCCATAGGGTGTTAAATTATTATTTTTGCATACATTGGGCTGGTATCCAAATGTTTCCTCGTGCTAACATATCATATGCTCTACGCATTATTCACTTCTCTATTTGTATTATTATATGTTATTAAATTTTGAAAGTTATTAGCGATCCGCTGTAGATGACCTGCTACTACGTAGGTACCATAGAGTGAAAATTCTGTCTTTGGTAAATACTATGAGGTTTGTACGGTCAGCTGAATCGGCGGAACATGAGTTAACCTGTACCGAGAGGTAGGAGAGGTGTGGGAGGAGGAGGAGGAGGGGGGGTGGTGGTGAACGGGTGTTCACTCCACTAGTCATGCAATTAGCTCAATACGGCTAGCAATAACTCTTGTTTAGCTCAGATCTAGGCCTACATAAACGCTAAACCTGTATGGCCCCAACATTCCGATTGGATGTATTTGCTAATTTTACTAACTAAACTGAAATAAAGTATAGTAATTTACGATGATATCGTCATTATTGCCCTTTTCGTCGATTTCACCGATCCAAACAACGCAGTGTAAATCGCAGTCTATGGGAGAAGTCAAGAAATTTGAAACCCGGCGAAACACACGCTATCTTACAGCTTGACACAGCAGCTACCGCTAATCCAGCTGGACTCGGCCCGCATAGTCATGCAGGTGTACGTGAACCAATTTTTTCTTTTTTCATCCAAGAACATGTCAAGTCAGTTCAGCAGTACGGCGCAAGAGTCGCTTGAAGACTTTTTCTGTCATCAAAAGTCTTCTTCGAACCGTCTGAAAAATGCTAATATTTTATTATCTGGATAATAGTTTTTGTACTCTTTTTGATATTTTCAAAATTCTGTGCTTTAAAAGTATCCAGGCGCATGCGAATAAGAAGTATATCCGGATATTATACAGAAAAAGTGGTTTAGCTGCTTGATAATAATGGCCTAATTTGCTTGTAAATTTAGAATTTAGTTGGGGTTGATAATGGGTAAACAATCAACAAGATTATCTCGCTTTATTAACTTTAGACCACTGTTTTTGACTCCCAGATCTGTCCATTCAACAAAACATGATTTATTCCTGTAAAATACAGAATTAACTACTTTATTAATATATATTCTCCTTCCCAGTTTCTAGATTATCCATCCATCCTTTACCGACTTCATTTCTGTCAAAAAAATGACATTAAATAGAATTATTCCACGGTTCGGCGAACCAAGACATGACTGGGGCTACTCTGCTGACAGCGAAGGAAGCGACTCGGACGATCTTCCTGAATATATTAATATGATTGTGATGTTTAATTACTTTCCAACATGGGATGGGATACACGAAAGTTTTACTGATGCTACTGTTCGAATGGAGTTGTCAGAAACAACTTTTTTACTGTTGGTTGAAGATCCGGTCTCAAAGATGGAGCTGTTTGCTGCTTATGACATTGGTGAAATTAGCTCAATCCAAATCCCTTCTGAAGCATTGGTTATAAGGCTATTAAGCCATTAAATGGATATAGACTGGTTTCTATTAAAAGTTGGTATTGGTTTTGGCATTATATATGTTTTTTAATTTATTTATTGTTATTACTAAGTTTCTATAGTACATCTCCATTCCACCTTAGGTGATCTTATACACCTTGATAGTTGTTGTGAAATACGATGAATAAAAACCAGAGATAGGTAGTTGTATTAAAAGCATGTTGGGCCCACTGAAATATAAAACAAAAAAGAAAATATTAAAGTTTTCAGTTAACGGGGTCAGCCGATGCGCACGGCTGTGATTAAAATGCGGCTCAACGGCAAAAAGAATTTTTAAAAAAAACTCAATCTATGACCAGCTGAAAAATAGGGTCTGACCAAATGGAAGGAGAGCTTAGCATGAAGTATGAAGATTAGCTTAAAAAAAAATTCAAATAGTTTTTCAACCAAAGTCAATTTATAAAGATCTTTCTTTCTGTTTTCTAAAGCTGTTGAATTGTTATTTATAAAAAGCAGAAATTTTATAAAATGGCTACAAATTCCAAACTTCTTATGTTACTTCTTCCATTCACACATATTCCGTTTCGACTCTGCATTATCAAAACATTCTTCAAAAAAGAAAATGCTCATCTGGGCCGCTTTAGGTGTTATTTTCTGTGGTGCTTTGCTATTAAGCTGTAAGTATTATAAAAAGAAATGATTGAACTAACAAGTAGTAGTTATTAATCGAAGATAGGACGTTTTTATAGTTATGAACATCATAATAAAAAATTAAAATATATATATTATAAGCTTACCCAGAACCCACCTTCCCAATCTATCTATTTATACTATTCATAGGACCATATTTAGTATACCTACTATCACAAGATGTATCTGATGCGGTACTCTACCTCATGTACATGCCGTAAGTAAATGCTTACCAATGCAAAATTACAAGGTATTTATATTTCTTTTTTGTTTTTGTTATTGAAGCATTGTTAGGCCTATTTGTGACTATACCTTGTACTATAGTATTATTTTTCATAACATTCGAAGCGCGCCAATAACCATGATTTTTTATAGCAAATTACAGAAAATATTATAATCCTCTTTTATTTAATAATAATGATGCCATGTAGGCTTATACTCTAGTTTAACATGAAACCGACTCAATGTATAACGAGACTCAACTAGACAGCATTGAAACCCTGCTGCTTGAATTAAGTAAGAACCTGGTAAGCATATCGTTATCTTATCTCACCTGGCTATAAATTTTGTTTGCTACAGTTCAACTTTCAGCTTTTTTTTTTTTTTTTTTTTCATGCCACAGAGGATATCGAGTTGTAACGATATCACTGCTTGTACCCCCAAACCCATCGGACCATAGCCAGTCCGATGTATATCAAGATAGCGCCTAAAGCATATTCAAGCCTATATATATTCTATATTCATGTACCAATTCTCTTCTGCTTACTCACTCAATATAGTGAGGAAATCTATTCTAATAAACTTTGTCTGTTATACTACAAAACCTCTTCTATCAGCTATATACAGCTATATCAAGCCTGTAAACAAGTTACAGCACTTCATCACGTTGGGGGTTAAGACCTAGCTAGACAGATATTGTTATACGAGTTAGTTGCACGGCTGGCTGCATCACACTGAGACATCGCATTGGGTTTCTTTTCAAATTGAATAAATTTTATTAAAGGGGCGCCAAACCGCCGCGTCGCTCCCAACACGGGAGCATGATAGCACGAGTGTAAATTAATGTTTTTTTAACATAAGAAAATACAAACATAAATCAGGTCTCAAATTACCTTGTTCCTGTGAACTGCTTGATGGCTGCATCAACTTTTAAATTCAATAAATCAGTCAAGCTAAAAAAAAAACAAAAAAAAACTTGATAACCTTGAGGTAAGACATCTTACTGGGCTACTTTTAATAAAGGAAGGGGAAGCTCATAAAAAACGTCTTGTGGTCTACAGTTCTGGTGGCACATTCTCGCGCGTAACCAGCCTTATATGTATTATATATGCGGCTGCGATTTAGGAATCATAAAGAGCAGAGCAACTGGTTACCCCCCACAAAAAAAAAATTGGAACAGACGGCGAAGGGCATCCCATAGACATCGCAAACCCAGAGAGGTGCAGTGTACATGCATAATTTGAGTCTTTCTTCCCGTGGTCACCAAATTGATTTTCGACAAAAAATTCTAGAGTTGGTGGGTAGACCAAACTCTTTCAAGTAGGCTACGCTACGTACTGGAAATCAAACCATCTGAAGTATCACTAATTTTATATTACACCTAAAAATAATAACGGATTTACAAGATTTCACATTGTGATACTTACTAATTCAATATTTAAACAGAAATATTATGATATAATATTATAAAAACAAATTTATTTTAATAAATAGGGTATAAATTAATTTTCATCAGAATAAAAGGTAGCGGTCAAAGAAATTTCGTCACATTCCAAACCTTTAGGCTCACCATTCTTAGAATACAAAATAGCTGGGTAGTTGTAGTTGTAAGGATTTTGAACATTTGGACAAGCAAACCACCCACTGGCAGTACCATTAACGGTCAATTGTGAGGTTTCATCAAGAGCATACCCAGTTTGAGGCTCAGTAGTACCTGGAGGAACTACAACACCAATTTGCAAGATTGGTTGTGCGTCTTCGTAATCAGTAATATAGGCAGCTTGTGGATAACCAACCCATGTGGAAGAGCTCAAAACTGTGTCGTTCAATTGGAAGTTGTTGGAAGCAACGGTGCTGGTAGCAAAAGCGTAGTTGATAGCAGCACCTTCATGGGTCCATCCAACAAATTTACCATCCAAAGTGGCGTTATGTGGAGCGTTGACTCGCAATGAGAATGGTGTTGATTGTTTGTTGTCTTCGTTTTTATTTTCACCTCGCTTGGAGATGGTAGCAGCAGAAGCAGCAGTTAAAAAGGTGGCAATAGTTGCAATGTTAAAGATCATTTTTTTTTTTTTTTTTAATAGTTGAATAGTGTTTGTTGATGAGGAAAAAAAAGAATCAGTCAATCAATCAAATTGTGGAAATTTGTGGTTATTTATACTTTTCTTATTTTTTTTGTTGTTGTTTTTAGTAAACGTTTTTGGGTTATTTACTTTTGTAGTTCCGAGGAATGAGACACCCGACAGCGCAGCTCTGAAACTAAGTTTAACATCAGTTTTAAAACCCCGGTTGGCTTGAGCTTTTTTGTTTTTGTTTTTGTTTTTATTTTTATTTTTATTTTTATTTTTATTATTATAGCGGTATAATAAGCCGTTGGATATGGCGTAATTAGCTCTATCTTTAGAACGCTTTCAAGGTTCGTTAAAACTCACAAGGTAGTAGTAGTATTGGAGTTATCGGGCTAAAATAGCTCTTTTATCGTATGAAGGTATTCATACTGCCTAGTGTATAAGGTGCCATAATAAATAAGCGGGGTGTATTGTTTTTATTGGTAGCTTACATTAATTGTCAAGGCACCTGGTATAAAGTAAAAATAGAAACCTATTGCAACAACATCAAGCACTATTATTATTATTTGATTGTAGATTTGATAAGCTCATTGGATCGTTGGAAACGGCGATCATCGGCGTAATATCCCGGATTGTCTATTCATCACTTTATGATATTCCAAACTGTTGGGTTATTCGTACGTTATTAAGCACTTATTCAAACTTGGACTAACTAAGCCGGAATTGGAAGGGGGGAGATCTACAGCGAGTTTTCTCATTAAAATATCCCGATTTAACTTATGATGATCTCTAGAACGGCCAGTGATCATAATGAAATCCCAGGTTTTACGATTACTCATTGTTCCAAAACTCACATTCAAACCGTTCGGCACTGCTCTTAAGTTGTCTATTCTACAATTCTATTCATTTCGTAAGATTGGATGGATCGTATCCCAACCTCATTGCTACGTCATAAAAATATACTGCAGCCTTTATTTAAATTAGAGTATGGATAAGGGGCACGTTAAAAAATTAACTAATTTTAAACTTACGAGGCGCGGGGAAACTTAACTCTAGTGCCAACAAAAATTTGACAATGTCTTAATGCGTTGCGATGGGTACAATAGCGAGATATTGTTAGTTGCTTACATAAGGATCTCCGTGCCGATGTCGTCATGCATAATTGCATCTTAGTAAATAAGGTTTATTTTTGGCGATTGAAATAAACGGCTCATGCTTCAAAGGACGATTCTGATTGATTAGACTGCAGTCAGTAAATTCGTACCGTCCTGAAAAAAAAAAAGTTAGGGCGGCGGCTTCTACTGCAGTCGGTCGGGTAGTCGGAGTTGGGAGCTGTAACACCGGACCCCCCCTCCCCCCCGTATCTCGGTTTTCTTTTCGGTACGCAGCAAGTGCTGGTTCCTTAAGCCTGCTTCAGTGGTGCAGATGGTTACGAGACATGCTTGAATAAGACAAGGTCAAAGCTTTTTACAGCGGAATAAAATACACATATTAGGTTAATCATCCAACTTAAGAAAGATATGAAAAGAAAAAAGCTTACAATCAAAATATGAAAATAAAACGAGAAAAAAAAAAAAAAAAATTTATAGTGGTTCATAGTAAATTAACTAACGTGGATGTAGATGAAATAAAATAGACAAGACTAATCGACTGGCTGAGTTTGTAAAGTAACTTTTTCACAACCAAAATCATTGCTAGGTCCATCCTCATAATAAGCAATAATAGACCCAGGGATTTGGTACCCACCCAGTTGAGGTAGTTTGGAACAAGCATACCAGTTATTACAATGTCCCTTAAAGGTAATCAATCCATCATCTGTGGTAGCGTATCCTTCTTGGAACCCTTGACTATTATCATCAGACAAGACACCAAACTCCAAAACATTGTAGTTATCTTTCCAAATCAATGCGGCATACGGGTATTGAGTATCCAAGCAGGCTAGAGTAGTGCCATTAAACTGAAATTTGGAGCTATCATAGCCAGAGTTGGCAAATGCAAAGTTAATACCAGCACCTTGATGTAGAGCTGTGATAGTAGAACCGTCCAAATCTTTATTGGAAGAGGAGCTGACCTTGATGTGAAATTGGTCTGCAGCAGAAGAAGTTGTGGCAATGGCGACAGCTAATAAAGTAGTAGATAATTTCATTTTTACTAATTATTGTCGTATTGTTTTTTACATTGAAAAAGTTAGGATCATGATATTACAATCTGTAGTTATTATCTCCTCCTTTTTATCTCCTCTTTTTTGTCTCGGTACCGAAGTTTGTTTTATTGCCCCGATTCCATTATCACCGCCGATAAGATTTAGAACAGAACGTAAGGATCGACAAATTTGAATTAGCAAATCATTTTCTCTGATTTAAACACTCCAAATTGTCAACCGTGGTTTAAAAAGATCAGATGTTAGATTTTCTGGTCAAGGACTTACGGGCCCGTGCTTGCGAAGCGGCTGTCAGAACATATCCAATGAAGCACTTACGTCATCTGTACTCGATCGTATGCATACGGGGTTACTTTGAGATTTTAAGCCTGTTACCATGAATGTTTTGTGTTGTTTTTCAATTTGAGCCTTATACTTGGCCACGGTCCGACCGCCGCCTGGAAATTTATTTCAATACCCAACGCTCGATGATACCGAAAAAGCTGCTGAGGGCTCACCGTGGGTTTATTATAGCTCAAGTTATTTATAGATCTTACGCCAGCAATTTGAAGATCTTTGTTAGAGGTGTGTCGATTATTTGATACCGAGGTGGGGCACACAAGTACGATGAGCTTGTCTTGCTGGAGTTGTTTTATGATTTGTATAATATATCAACTACAAGCGGGCCATCAATGCTACAGTACAAGTATAAAAGTTTATTTTATAGGATCAAATTGCCTCGCTTAGAACATATTGTTTCTTTTCAAAGCTTTTTTTTTTTTTTTACCAGATAAATAGTAGATCGTATAGATTGTTAAACTGGTTTTGGAATTTCAAGTCTCGTATCCAATTAACCAATCGGTTCAATATATTGTAATAGATATATATATATATATATGTGATGGCGCGAAACATCACGGTAATTGATAATACTAGCCACTTGACTAACTTCAATACTAAATTCCATTTTACTAAAACCAGATTATAATTTGCGTGTCTACTAAAAAGCTTTCAAAAATTGGCAACCATTTCGCTTCAATTTTAGAATCTGAAACCTCAATATGGGCCTGAAACATTTAAGCCGAGCGCCGCATGGCTGCCAGCAGAAGAAGAAGAAGAAGAAGAAGAAAGCAAGCCACATAAAATACAACACTCACACCTGATTTCCACACAAACTGGGAAATGAGTATTTAAAACTTTCTCCCTTTGAATATTTATCTCCGCACACTCCAAACAACTTAAATACCCTTTTCCCCAAATGAACTTTTTCAATTCTGGGAAAAGTACCCGACCGCGCTTCAATTTATTCATCTGTTGAATTAAAAACCACCAGTGAGCATTCAAAAGATCAACCTTCAATTTTTGCAACCTTCTACTATTCATACCAATACTCAGCAAACTATTTTTCATATTATATTTTTCAGTCACCGTCGATAAATGTAATTCTTTCAAGTTATTAAAATTTCGAAAGTTTAACTCCGCCATGTTGAGACGACTTAAAAAATCAATAGACAAAGAAGGTTGGCCAAGCTCTTGAATTTTTATTGACTCAATAGCGGGACAAAACTCGCCGATATAGTTGCACCCTTTAGTAATTTGGTGGTAATGTTGATGTATGTAGTTGTGGGTCATGAACTGCAACACCACGTATCGTAGTGTTTCTGAACATAGAGAGTATAGTTCGTACCCCCATGGAGCTGCGTTTCGAACTTGTAATATTAGCATACGAATTGAGGGTAGTTTGTCAATAATTTCGCCGAACCGGGTGGGTAAATCACCAGATCCATTGATGACGAACTGTAAACTTGTAGCGTTGATATGCCTTCCTAACGTCCATTGTTTGTGAGTTGGACCCTGCACCACATTACTATAAACAACTATAATATGATAAACAAGATCTTGAGGTATGAACTTGCAGAAATTGAGGATAAATGTTGAAAAGTAGTTCAAATGGAATCTTGCGCGGATACTGACGCCACCGTCATTTTTGAAAACAACCGCATTTATGTCGGCCGATATGTCTTCAACACTGAGACTGATTCTTAACATATGACCAAGTGTATTTGTCCTATTATCATCAACCACAACCACTTGTTCTCTCGTTTTAACAAAATATTGTATGGCTTTCTTCACATATTCCAATTTCAATTCCAATACTTTCAAGTTGGGGTAGGCAGCCCCATACTCTAACGATTTGATCACTTGTATTGCACAATCGTTCGGCGCAACTACTAGTCGAGAAGTGTAGTATGCATTCAGCCGGGCAGCAGTAATGAACTTTTCATGCTTGTTGAACTTTACGATTAGATAGTGGATTTGTGAGCTGGAGGTGGAGAATTGAGTAAGTTTGATGAACCATTGACGACATACTTTCAAGTAGTTTAGCATATAGGGTTGTTTATGGATGCATAGGTGATGGAATAGCTGAATTTGGAACTCAGGTGGTAGGGAATCAAAGTCTAATACCATTCTCAATTAAACGTTGATAAAAATAGGAGGGGGGAAAAATAAAATGAAAGAATAGAGTATGTTAAACGTTGGACTAGATAATGTATGAAATGGTGGACATGTTTGGAAAAATCTAGTTAATGGAGTACAGGGGTAATCGATATGTAGTATGCATGCGGCGGCTGTTTAAACTGTTCATGCGCTAGTCGTCTCCTGACAAGCGTCTTTACGCACGCACTAAACAATAAGCAATAACTTGCAATCTATTTCATTTAATTTTTTATTCATTCTCCATAATTTAACTGCTTGATTAATCCGATTTAAATGCTGTCATTTTTCAACCTTGAGCCCAACAAAAAAAAAAAAAAAAAAACACCGTCAATTCCTCACCACCACCTTCAATCTCATTTTAAAACTCCATTATACCACTATGATTATATTCTATTTTAAACTGGCACTCTCAAAACCGTGAATTTCGTCAAAATTGGCGAGGTTTTTATTAATTTTTATACTATAAATACCACCCGCTATCAGAAACAATATCAAATAACCGCAACGGTCCGATGGCCCAGTTGGTCAAGGCGCCTGCTTTACACGCAGGAGATCCCCAGTTCGAGCCTGGGTCGGATCACTCCTTTTTGCTATTTGATTTTGTGCCTTTTATTTTTCTTTTATTTTTGAGGGGTCATGGCAACAGCGATGCTGTATATATGCTTGCAAATTTGATGTTGTGTCGCGAGACAACCTCGTGCGGCGCGCGTAAAATTTAACTATTTTTTTCTCTCTAACGTTGGGAGTGAAAATAGAGAATAAAAATTCGGAGTCCGTCCCCAACTTAATGGCAATTTATTAAGAAGGCTTACAGTTGGCCGATTATTAGGAGAAAAAATATCGGGGCCCGCCGAATACAGCTAAACGGTGAAATTAAGAAGACAATGATGTCAAGAACACATCATGACTATATGCATTAATTGGAAAAAAGGTTCATGAAGCGGACTATCTATAGTGATTACTCAACAAATTGGTCGTAATGGACAACAGAAATTTCAACACAGCTGTTAATAATTAGTAAATTGGGCGTCGTGGCATGTACACGTATATGTACCCAGCTATCAACACCAATCAATCGAATGAATCAATTGGGATACAACAGTTATACATAATCGGCGCACTTTATAACTCTATGGCTTGATGTCGTCCGGTAGTTTGTAATTGCAACCAAATCTATCAATTCAATTCAATCTATAGGTATACGCAAAAAAACACCTTCAATTTGGAATCAGGCCTGCAAAAAATTTGACCGGATAAATTTTATTTTTTTTCAAATTAATTAATTAATTAATCCAGTAAGTTATTACAGCTGGTTCTAGACTACGCATGGCTGCATAAATTAAATTACTTTACAAAATACGAAACCGTTTCGGGTTCTGCCTTTCCAACTCGTCATTCCAAAAAAATAAAGGCTCGTGTAGGCTTTTGTTTTTCTTTCTTATCAGCATTTTTGTTCAAATACTGTAACGTCACATTATTCGTTGCCCGACGGGGCTCCCTTTTCAAATTCCTAATGTACTTGCAAAAAACACTGCAAGCGTAGATCAGACTGAACGAGACTGCCAGTTCAAGAACCCTGAGCTCTAAACATACTATACTTAACAGGTGTATGTTTTTGAAAAGTCACGCCATGGCTGCGTCGACGTTAGAGGGGCAAAAATAAAAAGAGATTTTCCGAACTGAACCATTTTTGGCTCACAAACTTGTGAGATCTCGCCCAATCATTTTTTCAGGTTCTTTTTAGAAAAAAAGCCGCACCCCCTCTCTCTTTTTGAAAACTTTAATTTTCGTCATAACTGTAAGTATGTAGCATAGTAAGAATTTTTTTTTTTTTTCTTTTCTTTATTTCTTTTTGTTTTCACCGATAATTTATCGGGCCATTTTAATACTGTTTTTTGACACCGGTTTGTTTGTTTGCAACTGGAACAAAATAAACATATTTTGACACCAAAAAGACGACCCTGCAAACAAACACACAAAAAAAAAAAATTAAAAATAAAAAAATATACAATTTCTTAAAAATTCTTAAATAGATTAAATAATATTAATTAAATAACTTAGTTAGCACCGTCTTGTTTAGCAACGTAAACCAACAAGTCAACAACACGGGCAGAGTAACCATATTCGTTATCGTACCATGCAATCAACTTGACAAAGTTTTCATTCAACAAGATACCGGCAGCACCATCAAAGATGGAAGAGTGAGTGTCACCAATGAAATCAGATGAGACAACAGCGTCTTCAGTGTAAGCCATAACACCCTTCAATGGACCATTGGCAGCCTTCTTGACGGCTTCCTTGATTTGGTCATAAGAAGCACCCTTTTGTAATCGACAAGTCAAGTCAACAACAGAGACATCGACAGTTGGGACTCGCATAGACAAACCAGTCAATTTACCATTCAATTCTGGGATAACCTTACCAACAGCCTTGGCAGCACCGGTGGAAGATGGAATAATGTTACCAGAAGCGGTTCGGCCACCTCTCCAGTCCTTGTGGGATGGACCATCAACAGTCTTTTGGGTAGCAGTCATGGAGTGGATGGTGGTCATCAAACCTTCAACGATACCAAATTCGTCATTGATAACCTTGGCCAATGGGGCCAAACAATTGGTGGTACAAGAAGCGTTGGAGATGACCTTCAAGTCAGACTTGTATTCCTTTTCGTTAACACCAACAACAAACATTGGAGCATCCTTAGATGGAGCAGAGATGATAACTTTCTTAGCACCACCTTGAATATGTGCTTCAGCCTTGGCTTGTTCAGTGAAGACACCAGTAGATTCAACAACGTAGTCAGCACCGGCCTTACCCCATGGGATGGAAGCTGGGTCTCGTTCTTGGAAGACTTGAATCTTCTTACCGTTGATAATTAATTGATTACCAGAGACGGAAACTTCACCTTTGAATCGACCGTGGGTGGAGTCATACTTGAACATATAAGCAGCATAATCAGTAGCAATGAATGGATCATTGACTGCAACGACTTCACATGCTGGGTTTTCCATAGCGTTTCGCAAAACTAATCGACCAATTCGACCGAAACCGTTAATACCGACTTTAACCATTTTTAATTAATTGTTGTTTGTTTAGTGTGTTGTTAGAAATTTAATATTCTGTAGAGAAGAAAGAAGAAAAAAAAAAACAAAAAAAAAATATATCGAGAATTGCGGAAATTGATAGCCTTTTATATAATTTCGGAAGAGAAAGGGAAAGAAAGAAAAAAAAACAAAAAAAAACGACAACAACGCAAAAGTAAGCTATAAGTGTAGTATTAGTGGTAATAAGTGGAATTAGTAAGGCTGCATTTCAATGGTTGAATGAATAAACTGCGCAACTGAGCTTAAAAAAAGAAAGAAAAAGTAAATTTGAAAAATAAAAAAAAATAAATAAAACCTAATAATAATAATAATAATAATATAAAACGTTTTGGTGCTACAAATCTTTTGAACAGGAGATTGCCTGACTTCAGTTTACACTTTTGATTCTGTGTTTATAAATCAGTTGGTTAGTGAAAAGCTCTTTATTAGTTATAATTAACCTTCGAATTGATTCGGATATCAGATTATTGTTATATACGGTTGTAGTTTATAGTTTGGTTTGGTATTTTGAGATGGTTATACTACTCAATTGATTTAACAGACTATCAACATTAGCAATTGAGCAGATTGTATTTCATTCTATCTCTATCAACGTTGTATAGCACCGTTGACAACCAATATATAATCTATTTCTAACTCGACCAAGGTGGGTTTTTTTTTTTTTTATCATAATGTAATTTTCTTTTTTATCCTTGGAAATTTCAAACTTCAGCCACCACATCTTTTTGCCAGAAAAATAACGATAAATTGGCGCACGCATTGCTAGTCTACGATAGTTCAGGCTTGGGCTACCTTTGACGTTATTTGACATTGCTGTTGGGAATAGAAGAATTTCTCACGTTGCTTTATGAAAGAACAACGAAAAAAAAAAAGACAAATTTGCGCGGCAGGTCCGGTAAAATAATACTACAATATTATTCGGAAAAAAAAAAAAAAAAAAAAAAAAAAACCACGCCACAACTTTAAATATTTGAGAAGGATTCAAATTTTTAATTGATTTAGCTATGGGTATGTAAGGGCTCAATATATTTTTATGTTAAACAGGGCCAGAGTTAGATTCGGGGGATAGAAGGTTTTAAATTTTTGAAACGGGGCCCAAAATTCAGACAAAGGCACTTTTGTTGTGTTGTGGCCGTGCATAAGCAAATTAATCAGTATATTATTACCAATTGGTATCTTGTTACGCTGCGATTATTATGAAAGCTTTGATCAGATTATCCAACAACAGAATTAAAGGGTTATGATCCGATGAATCACACAATTAATGTAGAATAAAAATGGGATCATTTTTCGGCTATCTATCTACCGTGGAATATTATCTATAGTTCATAGTGGTGTGAAAGTTATTAATGAAATAGGGTTTCAAAATATGAATTCCTTATACAGCTAGTAAATAAATGACCGTAATTTGATTTGAGATGAAGTGACTTTTGAGACTCATGGTATGACTAGAAAAAAATTTACATTCAATATTTTTATAAAAAAAATCTGTCATAATCAATATTTAATATCATGATCGATGATGATTAGCGATTTCCATCTCGGTATCATTAAACTAACTCCGAACCGTATCATCAAAATTAGCTTAATGATACCGAAAGATCGGAATCACCTGTGAAATTGTCTGCTACTTGCTGTATTGTACGTCCATGAACCCGTACTGTTCTGCATGATGATTGATGGCTGGAACCCGTATGGAGAGACCGATCCCGATTGAAACTTAAGCCCAAGCCATAATTTCTCTCTCAAGCATAAGAAGCCCAAAGTCTATAGGACGTCGATGAGGTCTTTTGAATTAATTACAACTTTACAGGGTTTTACTCCACTTTATTAATTTTTTATTTTATTTTTTATTTTTCAACTCGATGCATTGCATCCGAAAAGTTTTACAGAAATGATCATTTCGAAACATAAAACATGATGAATATTGAATCATGATTTGATGAGCCCACTCCGGTCAATTACCGTAATTTTTCGCAATTAACGTGTGGTGGCGGCGTACCACCAGAAATTATCGTGTTTTTGTGAAAATATTGTGAGACCGATTAGTTACCGTGAAAAATATATCAGATATATATATAAACATTTGAGAATAAACAATGGCTAGCGCTAACTGATTCAGAAATAAGAAATTCAGTGCTAGTTTACCACTATTAGAGGCACATCCGCTGAAATCCACTTCATAATGAAACATTTTAAGCTGCAAATTGAGTAAGACGGTTTCCCCGGATGACTTTCCCAGACTAGTAACGACAAAGCTTATATTGCCAGGGGCAATTAGCCTCAACAATTGTATATTCGTAAGTGTGGCGATCGATCTTGGATGAAGCTGCGTACATGTACATGCGTGAGTCAACGAGTTTTGGGGTAAGGGCTAAGGGCTAAGGGATCAAGTTAATTTAATCGATCTGGTTAATTTGATTCCTGGTGGGTGGTGCAAAAATTTCTTTTCCCCACATTTTTGGTTCAAGTATACGTGACCTGTAAATTTACTCTACGGTAGTACGTGGAGGTTTTTGGTTTTTTTTTTTTTGTAATCTGAAATTTAACTACTGTAGTTTTAAAATATCAAATATCAATTATTCCGCTTGAAAATTTTTCAAATTCTAATATATAAGAACTATGAGGCATCAGATGAAAATGGCCAAATCCATATTTACATATAGGCTATACTATAATTTCTTAAGGCATTGAAATTTTCAGAGCCTTCGGCAAACCAACAGCTTTCTATGTTTTGGATTTATGTAACCATGCCTTCAAAGAAAGGCGTAGGTTTGGAAAGGCTTGATTGTACTAGCGAATAATAAATCTTAGTTGACTACGATAATTTGTCAAACAAACTAAAACACACAAACTACATAGAACCTGCAAGGTAGTTTACCGATTTGATAGCCGCTTTACCACCGCTTTTACTTTCAAACTCCATTTACAGCTCACCATTTACGATAATATTGCTTACGCTAATTCTCGTTAAGATCCGTATTATAACAACCGCAGTGACGTTGTATCCGGACGTCGCTCGGTCTTGGAAAGAAAAAAGCCGCAGCCAGCGCGGCGGTGTGGTAACAACCTCCGATATTGTGCCTCGTCTACTATTATAGTTTGCTTTTTTTTTATGATCGCAATATCTTAGCCCCCGTGCTATAGCTTATTCCTATTTATAAAGCACTATATATATACATATCTATTTATTCCTGTAAGTCCATATTCCTTTCTACACATTACTTCCCCGCACAATTAACAATGAATTTAACAATATTAAAACCTCATTTGACGCATATATATTAGGATATTATTTGACCCCCAGTTGTTTATTGACGACTAGCTACTGTAACAGGCGTTGTAAAAAAGGTCCGCTATTCTACCTATCAATGTCACAATTTGGTATAAGATAGATTTCGGTACTAACCAGTAGTTACCGCGCTTAAAAAAACCAAAGCGCCAGCTGGAATATGGAAGCGTTGATTTCTTTTTTTTTTTTTTTTTTTTTTAATTTATTTACCATTGAATAACCGGGCATTTGGTAAGTTAATTGGAAAACGTAGGTTATAATGATTTAAATTAATATATTAGAAAATATGAAAATGCTTACTTTCACGAAAAAAATCAGATACCTAAAACTACTACTACTACCATCACAATGCCAACAAAGCGCCACCAACTAAAGCAGCTACAACACCACTTCCAGCATAACTCAACAAACTACCACCATTAACTTGGGATTCACCATCAACTTGAGGTTCCCCATCAGCATGAGGTTCATTGGTACAAGTAGCAGAAGGTCCACAATCAGTAACGGTGACTAATTTATGTCCGCTGGCATGGTGAGTAGAGGTGACCATGACAACATTATCATTGTCGTTGTCACTACCATCAACGCCTTCAGTGGCTTTTGGGGCTCTTGTGGTCCAGCCGCCCAAGGTGTTGTTGGATAAGCCGTTTGGATTTTCTGGGACAGAGGTTGGTGTGCCTGGCAAAGTCCCGTTGTTGATCATACCTGGGTTGTTGTTGGAACCTGGAGCGGATGGGGGTGGGGATGGTGGAGATGGTGCGGCGGTAGCTTGAGATCCTGATGCGGTAGCAGAGGTGTCGTCGGTGTTGGATTCAGATGGTGAACCAGTAGCCCCGGCGTCAGAGTTAGATCCAGATGATGAACCAGGAGTTGCAGCGGCGGTGTTGGAGGCAGGCGGTGAACCAGTAGCGACAGTGCCGGTAGCTGCTTCACTAGGAGAAGGGTCAGGAGCGCCTGATGATGGATCACTGGAAGGTGTTTCGGATGGGGATGAATCGTCGTTTTGGCTGGAGGATGAGTCGTTAGCGTCAGAACCAGAACCAGAGTCAGAGTTATCTGTACTGGATGGATAGTCATTTGGTGTAGAGGTGGTGCCGACAGAACCTGGGGTGGTTGGAGAACCGATGTCAGAATCAGCGCCATCTGGGTTAGATCCGGTGTTTGGATCAGAGTCAGAAGAGGAATCGTCGGTATTAGAATCAGGTGCTTTATCATCGCCAGGACCGTTGCTATCACCATTGATAGAGCTGCTGTTATCGCTGCTAGAACTGTTGTCACCATTGTTGTCAGGGTCATCAGGATTGTTGCCGGAGTTATTATTAGAATCAGACCCGTTATTAGTACTATCATTGCTGGATGAATTGTCGCTAGAATTGTCAGAGCTGTTGCTATTTTCAGAACTGTTATCGGTATTATCGGTTGGAGCAGGTGCATCATCCTTAGTAGTTGGGACAGGCACAGCCTCAGTAGGAGTAGGAGTAGGTTCTGAAGGAGGTGTGGTTCCAACTGGATCAACCATAGTTTCCGGCCCAGTTGGTGCTGGAACAGCTGGTTGGCCACGATCATTACCACCCCACATACCAGTCTTTGGGCCCAAGTTCAACCCGAATGTGTCCCCTGGGTAGACTGTAGGACCTAAACCAAAAGAGGTGCCACGGGATGGACCGTGCATGGAGTAGAAAGTGGCGCCTGTTCGAACACGTTTGTTTAGACGGTTTTGTTCGTCGCTGGCTGTGGATAGCGCAGCTAGCAATGCGATAGCGATGGTGTATTTCATGATCTTTTTTCTGTTTTTGTTTTTGTTTGTTGCTTAATTAAAAAAACGAATGACTAGAGGTGAATTTGATTGATTGACCTTAAAAGAATAAGTTGGTGAAGATAGAAAAGAAAGAGTGACGGATGAGCAGGTGGTTTTATAGATGATAAAGGTAACTATTGTCGGTTCATAGGTTCATAAGGGAGACGGAATATTGATCATTGATAGTGGCGCCAAACCGTTCTCAAGAGCGTTTGACCTATTTATTGAAATTTGTAAAATATAGAATTCAAAGTGTTTTCAAATTCCGTACGTACAAAAATAAACATCGGAGTTTGATACTTACATGTTGTAGATGGAAAATGGCCTTTTTAACGATAATCACAAATTTTTTACTATTATTTTAATTTATTATCAGCCGCACATTTTTAAATTAACCGCTATTGAGGTTTTTATTAGATGCAAAAGGAAAATGAGCGCTATAGAACGTTAACTTGGTGAGATTGGGCAGGTAATAATGTAATTATGAGCCTATAAGTTATAAATTATGGATCACTTTAGAACATAAAGCGAAACTCAGGGGG
>JAJLUN010000194.1:0-29966 GCA_030564365.1 Blastobotrys arbuscula | reverse complement strand
GGCGCCTCATTGCATATACACTCGCTATCAGATAATCATTGATGCCGTTAGTCTAGCTTATCCAATGATCCCAGGTGGTAATTTCTATACAGCGCAAAAATGCAGGCTATCAATTCGATGGACCATGTGTAGAACAGTTTAATAACCGTTATAAGGGGATTCTACAACCCAATGTATTGGAAAAGGTGTATTAAATGGATGAAACACATTGAGCATAATGCATTATCAACAAAAAGTAATCCCATCTATACAACTTACCGGCTACAATTGATCCTCCATCCATCGATACGATGGTTTCAATGGTTTAATTTAACTAAATAATAATAATACCATTTTAAGCCCTCCCTCTACCTAAAGACACAATATAAGACTGCTGCAATAAAAAAAGGGCATACAGTATGCGTCACTGCTGTATTAAATTAGTCTAATGTGTTACTAAGAAGCACTACCGTTTTACTATCTCTCAAGGTGGTAATGAGATCCTGCGCCAATAAAATGGGTTTACTGTTAGACAAAGAATGGGATGGCACAGTGATGCATAATCATGAAAAAGTAATCTCTGTTTATAACAAGACTTCTTTCAAAGTAGTATTCATGCAGGCTTCCGTGTTCCAACTCAATATCCAATGTCAACTTGCGTTCCCATCGCATGCAGAGATTCCATATTAGCAGTTTAATTGCCGTTGTTGTAAGCCTACATACGGAGCTTAATTATCAATACTGATGTCTTTATCTTGTTTTACCATTGTTTATAATTTTCCAGCACTTGAGGGGTATTGACAGATGCTGAGCACACGGCATCAAAATAATGTTTTTATTTTGTTTTTGTTTTATTTTTTATTTTTTCCACCGGGCTCGAATTGAAGTTGTAGACACACCTTCCCCATTACCATCCCATTATCTACGAACAAAAGAAAACAAAAAGCTTTATTGTTTTAAATTTCGCGCATCCTGTCGGAGATCAGGAACTTGTAAATGTGATGAGAAACGGTGGATGCCGCTTGTCACATACGATCTGGTAATCAGAGATGATGTACACGTTGATAGATTTCGATTGGTCTGTGCTTCCCACTACAGGTAATGTTTTTGGGCCTTTAATGCGATATAATTACATTTGGCCCCCTTAGGAGCACAGCCCATTTACCACTATATATATATATATTGATTATGGTTAGACTCGTATCTAAAACTGGTTGAATTACGTTTAAAGTTCTGTGATTAACCACAGATCTTTTGAAAGATGGTAATACTAGGAATTAGCAGGGCGTGACCTTAAACAAGAGCAAAAGCTATCTCTGTGTAATAAGACCATTATTTTCTGAAAGTAAAAAAAAAAAAAAAATAAAGACTCTACTGGCATAATATGTGGTCGTACTTTGCTTTTATCAGCTTTTTCGAGCTCGTCAGGGGCCTATTTCACATGCGGAGGTGTGAGCTGGTGATTATCTGCTTTCTTCAAATGTTTGATGGAAATGCTTACCGGCCATTTATTTGGTTCTCTTATGATGGCTATCAATAATAACTTTGCTCAATGTCCATTTTTTTATAGTATGTTCGTTTCTTTTTTCAAAAATACAGTAGAGATATTAATAACGATAGGCAATCCACTCACCTATTCCAGTAAAAGCGCTCCTCAATCATAAAAAATAGCTCAAGCGACATAAAAACCAAAAAAAAAATCCAAATATAACTTCTATTTGTAAACCGTTTAAAGTTGAGATTATATGAATAACCTAACATAATAGTGTTGTTTTTTTTTTTTTTTTTTTTTTTTTTTTGAGGGGTAGCTAAGCGATAGACAGAGAGAGAGAGAGAGAGGGGGGGAAAGTGGGGCTGGCCGCAACAAGTGCGGCGTAAGGTACGGTTATGATCATCATCTGATCTTGTTACAGACGCTGCGGCGGAACATTGTTTTTAATCTAAAAATGCCAACTTTAACGTTGCAATTTGCCATGATGGGTGGTGGTAACAGACTGATTTATTATCGAGCACACTTAATGAAAGTGACTGCAGACAATGAAAATCTAAAAGTCTTCAATCGAATATTCAGTGTATACTATGATAAAACAAGACAAAAAAAGCTGTGCTCATTTATTGTATAAGTCGCCAGACTTCAACAATAACGTATTTCATAAAAAATGCCGTTGGATACTTCAGAGCATAAAAAAAGTTGAGAGTTCCAATAGATTACAGTTTATATTCTACATAGCAAAACGATCCCTTTCATCAACTTTGGAACATAAACAGCTACAGCCCTCTCCTAGTTAGTATATTATAAAGTATATATAATGACCCATCGGCACAAGCTACAAAAATTTTTGATGTTAGGTTACAATCAATATATGTCCGCGTGATGCTTATTTATGTCTCACAACTTTCGTTATTCCCCTAATTACTATATTCATTACCGGTGATTGTTTGGGTGCCATTGATAATTACCTCCCCAGTCCGTACAAAACAGCTCACCTATGCAATATTTCAAGAAACCATGTTAAACCGGTGTAATCATTTTCATTTCATGAATTACCAACCAATCTAGTGGATTAACTGGATATTAAACCGTTGATTACTTTATGACATATATAGGTCAGATCAATTTTTGTCTTAGTAATATAATAATTAATCAAATTTTTATGTTGGTACTACAGTTTTGGCATATAAAGTGGTTTCTTTAAAAATTCCATTTGTTCAGTGCTATACTTAGCCAGTATTTAATAAGACTGAAGGTTTTTGCAATGACCAGTCTGAGAAGTCAAAAATTTGGTACAAATGGTAGGGCAACTTACTTCACCTTAACATGCCTATCCGCATCATTATCTACAAAACAATATTTAGCCTACACTTTTGACAAACACGATTACAATTAACCAACCCCAATAATACAAAGATTAATATATTTCACATTAAATACACGTCGCAGGTTCATCAAAATTTTTTCCTTTTCAACTCTTTTTTATTATACGCTCTGAAAAAAAAAAAAAAAAAACTTTTACTATTATAATAACTTAATAAAACAGGTATATTTTTTTTTTTCTTATTTCTAAGCACACAATTCAACAGCACCACCGGCAGCCTTGATCTTTTGTTCAGCCAATGATGAGACGAATCGAGCTCGGACAATGACTGGAACGTTTGGCAATTTACCTTTACCCAAAACTTTGGTGTAACCAGCGTTCAAGGTGTCGATAACTGGAGCGTTGGAATCACTTGGGTTAGCCAAGAATTTTTCTCGGTCTTCAGTTGGAACCAAAGCCCACAATTTGTCCAAGTTCAAAACATTGTTAAAGTGTCGGTTTCGTTGCAAGTGGAAAGTTCGCATACCGACTTTACCGAAGTAACCTGGATGGTATTTATCCAAATTGGTTCGGTGGTGGTGTTGACCACCAGCCATACCTTTACCACCTGGACTTTTTCTGTCTAATATAGGTTAGTATTGTTTTTTTTTTTTCTACTGAAATATTGTTAGTAAGAAAAAATGAAGCATTGGGTTGAAATATTAGTGTGATATGTTGTCTTAATATATAATCAAACTAGTTTTTTTTTTTTTTATTGTCGTTGAATCCTTTAATTGATTTTAGCAGTAATTTTTTTATTCTATACATTCATTGGTTGCAATAGTTTTTGCTATTTGTATATTAAAAATACCAACCTAGAATTATTGGTGGGTTTTTCGAAAATTTTTCACACTTCTTCTATATTCACTAATACATCCAATACTCCATCAAATCAACCAACCATTCCATACAATTCCGATAATTTATAACATACGTTTGCCAATTCGACCATGGCCCATAGAGACGTGACCTCTGCTCTTTCTAGTCTTGTGATAACGGGTTGGCATTTTTGCTGTTGTCGGATATGTGTTGTGGTTGTCGAATACTTTTCGATAGAATCCTCTGCAAAAGGGAGATTCGTGTGAGGAGTGAAAATATTTTTGCTAGTTGGGACCCTCCCCCAGCGAGAGCCTTCTGTGCTGCAGCAGTGACGGGGGGCCATCATAGTTTACTTAGGGCGGCGTCGGAGCCGGCTGCTCTCAAGCACCAAATCTTTCTCAAGCATTGACTCGATGCAGGCAGGTAAAGAGTATTAGAGTCCAATGCGCGCGCAGGTACAGAATCTACCCAACTCACTCATTCATAGTTCTAATGGAGGCTTGAATAAATAAATATTGTATCGCGCGACCAAACTTCATGAATAATACAAGTTGAAATTTTTTTCCACTCAACTTAAAAAAAGGTGTACCCAATTGGGATAATAACAAATTAGGGTTTCTAATTTCATCTCACGCTGTGGTAAAACTTTTAAGCGTTGGTTTTTAATAGTTCTACATTTCTTAGCGAGGGAAAAGATAAAAAAAAATGCACCAACCAGCCAGTGTAGAACAACGCTGAACTTTTTTTTTTTTTTTTTAATTTTTTGCAAAATTCACATTTTAACCTATACTAAAGTACTAACTGAATACTTGTAGCAGTATTGTTGTTCCTTCTTTGCGGTTTATGTAGTGCAGAATTTATTGTTATTAATTAGGTCTACAGGGTTCTCAAGTTTATCAAAAATACGCGTTTGAGTTCTGGGATTGATACGCGGCGGGTATGAGGCTTGGAAGGGATGTGCGGCGGCACATATACGAATTTTTGCTATATTACTAGCAAAATTGCTGCCAAAGTCTTCACCTTGCTCAGCGTAATTAGGGTATTAAGATGAAGATTAATTGATCATGGAATTAATCAACGACAATTTTTTATCATTGCTGTTGCAAAACGGAACATGAGTAATTGGCATTTTTACTAGCCTATTTGATAAGATTGGAATATTATCCACATTTAGATTTATAAATTAGTAGAGTATATCGTTGAGAAAAGAAAAAAAATAAAAAATTTGTTTAAAATATAGTCCGGTTTAAGAATCATTTGACTAAAGTTCTAAACCTTTTATTGCACAAAACCTCCGCGGGGTAAAAGATAAAAACGTTTGGCATATCGAATTAATTGATACCTAATCTTATTAAACCAATTTAATCTAGAGCTAGGTTAGAAATAATAAGGTGTTTCTTCCCGGGGGGCATGTAGGTTACCCGGGAGGCTATCTACTTATCTACATGCATCAGGTCTCACTAGCCATTTCATTAAGCTTGAGAGTAAACAAGCCATCCATTCAACCTATTGTGGCGGTCCCAATCTATGCCAACTCTTCTCCAGATGTTTTGATGACACTCATAATATCATGCGTTATCGAAAAAAAAAAAAATACAAAAAAAAAATAAATAAAATAAAACAGTTAACAAGCTATATCGATTATAAATCTCGGGCCGCGTTTGATCAATGGTGATTTTGGTCCCTCACATTGAAAATCAGCCCCTGAGGTTTTTTTTGAGACTATTATACCCCCCGTATAAATGCGGCTTAAGTTTGTGAACTCAAACCCTTTTTGACCTTTCATTGGTGATGTGATATTTTATCTTAGATAGCTACAGTAAATTGGCTAAAAAAGTGATTGTCAACATCTGATATTGCAATTGATTGGAAAAACTGGGGCGCTGATATGCACGGTGGCCCCACGGGATTTGGCCAGTACGCAACTGCACATGCTCGTTTCCCGTCAGTACGTTTTATCACCGAAGGAAGATAAAAACAATCATCTGCATACATGTAGACAACAAATAATCCCAGAGGCGGGATCATCTTATATATTATAATATTAGTATCAAGATATGAAGTGATGGAAAAATTACGGCCATAAAAAATTGCCACACCTTCTTATTTATTTATTTTTTAAACCTGGTGTCTGATCAAAAAGCTTGATCACCTTATTCTTAACAAAGTTAGAAATTCTACCTGTTTGGCCTGTTTGGTCTATTAACTTTACAATTGAGACTTTACCAGTATAATATAAAAAAAAAATTATTATTCCAATTACCAATACAAGTTCCCTAATTTAACGTAAACCTTTTACTAATATTTACCATCCAAACATCTCTCTCAATCCTCCCCACTGTAAAAGTCATACCTGAGCGTGCCCCTCATTTATTGTTCTTTTTTTTTTTTTTTTTTTTTTTGTGGTGCATGAAAAAATTTTCTTCTACATTTTGTGGAGGCACACGCAGAGTAATTAAACGAAGCCTATTAAACACATAACCTATCTAATGCATGGTCAAATGGCCAAGTCACTGCCGTAATAAAAGAAAAATTACAATAATAGTAATAATAATTAAAAAAAAACAAAAAAAAAAAAACACATCTTTACAAATCCTTATTAGAGAAAAAATTTTCCTACCAAAAAAAATCTACCACCTCACTATCATAAACTCTAATAATTTTTTTTTTTTTTTTTTTAGTAAAAATTTTCTTCTTCTATTTCCCAGAATTTATCAAAGCTCAACAAAACCATCACATCTTATTTGAAATCTACAACCAAATTAATCCTTTTTAATTTTTATTTTATAGTACACCATCTCTCCTTAACTAAACAGTATGTCATCATATTCGGCAAGTCAGGCTACTAGAAGGGGATCGATTGTTCCACCACTATCTGGTGTAGACAGTCCAGTTCCAAATCAAGTACCGGAAGAGTGTGATGTATTGATTTGTGGGACTGGTATCACTGAAAGTGTTTTAGCAGCAGCATTAGCATGGCAAGGGTCTAACGTGTTACATGTTGATAAACATGGCTATTACGGTGATTCATCGGCCATTTTAAATATAGATCAAATCAAGAATTGGGTTGGGGAAGTTAATCAAAGTGATGAAACAGTATTTAAAGATGCCATGCTATATATTCCTCGACCATTACAAAAGAAAGATTATTTGGTCGATTTATGCCCTAAAGTTATGTTTGCAAAAAGTGATTTATTGGAATTATTAATCAAGAGCCGAGTCTCTAAATATTTGGAGTTCAAGCCATTGGGTAGTTTCCATACTTATGAACAAGATAGTTTTGAAAAGCTGGCAAGCAGCAAAGGTGATATCTTTAGTGATCAATCGCTATCATTAGTTACTAAACGAATTTTGATGAAATTTTTAAAATTTGTATTGACATTTGAACAACAACAAGATGTATGGAGTGATTATGTTGATGAAGGTATCGAAAAGTTTATGGTTGAACAATTCAAACTAGAAAGAGCACAAGTTACAGAACTAGTTGTTACTTTGGGGTTATGCTCGAGTTATGATGTTAAAGTTCCAACTGCATTGGCTAGAATCAAGCGATACATTACATCTTTTGATGTTTATGGAGCTTTCCCTGTTTTGTATCCAATGTATGGGTCTGGCGGCGAAATTTCTCAAGGGTTTTGTCGATCTGCAGCAGTTGGTGGGGCAACTTATAAATTGAATTCTCCATTACAATCATTTGATGGTGATAATAAAATCGCCACCTTTTCAGATGGATCAAGAATTCGAGTTAAAGAAAAAATGGTGCTATCACCATCAAACTCTTTTAAACCCCCTACTGTACCAACTAAACAATTGACAAGAATGGTAGCTATTGTTGCCAAAAGCTGTCATGAATGGTTTGCAGAAAATGAATGTGCAGCTATTGTTGTTTTCCCACCAGGGACCTTGAAAAACAATAATACTCGAGCGGTTCATGTTATTATTTATGGGCCAGGATCTGGAATGGTACCACAAGAGCAATCTATCTGGTACTTGTCTACTAATGAACCTGATAAATCAAAAGCCCGATCAAATTTAGAAGATGCATTGGCCAAATTGGAAGAAAATATTTTGCGGGAGTCTACTGCAGATTTTGTAATTGATGCTGATGCTTCAGAAATGTCTTATAGAGATGGCATGCCAGTAGTATCGTCGGTTAAACTAGGTCAATCTATGCAACATTTTGTTCCAAAAGAGAAATTACAGTTTTTATTGAAATTGCAATATACACAGCTACTAGATGAGCATATTACTAACACCAATAATAATACTAACGATGCCAATGAATTCATTATTTATTCTAAACGTCCTACAGACGAAATTTCATTTGATGGAGTTGTGTCAGAAGCCCGACAACTTTATGAGAATATTACTGGTGCCGATGATGACTTTTTTGATGTTGATTTTGAAGATGAAGAAGAGGAACAAGGTTTGAAAGATGATACAATGGACCATGGTGATCATGCAGCTGATGAAATGGAATTGTAGTAAGTGTCCTGGAACCTTCCCCCTCCACCTCACTTTTATGAATTATAACGAATAAGATTTTACGATGTACTTTATTTAATTTTTGATTTTTTTTTGATTTTTTTTCTTCTTTTTTTTTTTAATAATAATATATTATATTACATTACAATCATAAATATTCTATTTTCAAGAATAAAGAACTTATTGGGAGTTGAAGTAGTTCAACAAAACTTTTCGTTCTTCAGAGTCTTCACCCCAATTCTTGACAACGACACAAGAACAGCCAACAACCTTTCGAGCGTTACCTTCTCGGTCAACTTGACACAAACCAGCCCATTCACCCAACTTCTTAGAGTCAGACAACTTGATCAATGGGATTGGAGTATCAGTTTCGTTACACAAAGCTTCAACCAATTTTGGGTAAGCTTCTTCATCGACAGAGTCGACCAAGACACAAACGTGGGCTTCTCGAGCAGACAAAGCCTTGGTGGCTTCTCGCAAACCTCGAGCCAAACCATCGTGGATCAAAGCTTTTCGCAAAACACCTTGCAAAGCATCTTCGATGGACATGGAACCTGGAGCGGTTTGTTCAACGGCAACTTCAACTTCTTCAACTTGTTGTGGGACTTCTTCAGTGTCGGACATTTTTTCTTTCTTTATTAGATTAATTTAAGTGTGGACTTCGTCGTGCAAAAAAAAAAATAGCCTCAGTCTTGACTTTCTAAAAGTGAAAAAAAAAAAGGAATAGTTTGTGAATAATTTTTGGAGGAGTGGAATCGGGGAGGAGCCACACAAGAGAGCTAACTGCGTTGGCGCGCATTCCGTTTTGGGATTAAAAGTAGGGTTGCCATTTAGGGTAGTCCAGCCCTAAAGTGTGGCACATATCCTTTACATCGGAATTCCGGTATCTGTGGAGGAGATAATAATACTAATAATAATCCCAATTAAGTCAAATGAAGTCATGTACGGAAATTGTCTATCGACGCGTTTTTGATGATAACAAAATAAAAATAAACAATGGACTTTGTTAAAAGCACGGCAATCCTAACTGAACATTTAGGATACGCTCCCATTGCATTAATCGACGACGTAATTAACGCAGTTAATGATATTCTATATAAATGCACCCAAGCTATGGAAACATTTCTAGTTGATCGTTATTCCAATGATGAATCAATACCGGAGGATGAAATAGAACTGGGAACTGCGAAATTAGAAACTTTGTTGGAAAGTGTGGTGGATAGATGTTTTGATAAGTTTGAGCTATATGTTTTGAGGAATTTATTTTTAATCTCACCTGAACTTATTAATGGTGGCTGGATAAGATTACAACATCAACAGGGTATAGATTTTTCATCATTAGATAAGGACGATTTAAATGCACAATTACTGCTTCTCAGGAACGAACTTTATCAACAAAAACACCTCAACTATTTATTAAAAACAAGATGTAAAAGAACTGCTAAACTTTTGACAATATTGGATGGTTATAAACAATCATTACAGTTTTTCAAAAATCAACCACAACTAATTAACCAAGTGGCTCCATTAAATGAAACGATACAATTTTTGACTAACCAAGTAACCACAATGATACAAATGATTCAAGACCAAGCTACCAACAAAGAAACATCTACCAACATTAACCTGAACAATATTGAACCCACTGATCGGGATAATTATCTTGATTATTATACACGCCGCGCATTGGAATCTGTGCAATTATCCAATTCCTCAATAGATTCTGGTCAGGCTACGAGAGCGCAAAAATTAGCAGAGCTAATAATCAATCATTAGAAATTATTATCATCTTTTCTTTTTTTTTTTTTTTTTATTAAATTTTAATCACTATCACTATCGCTATCGCTACCGTCATCATATTTAACAACCTCTTGTTCATCATTCTTATCATTTACTGGGGGTGGTGAAAATTTAGTGGAGGAAGTGTTAGTACTTTCTTGATCGAAATCTTCAGTTTGATAAGTTGTCAAATCTCTAAAAGTTGATGATCCATCAGTTGATAATGTCCCTTGTACGCTAACAGTTCTACCACTAACATTAAAACTCTTTACATTGAACCGTAATTTCCCATCAATTCTATTACCATTGCCATCTTCCCAATATCCCATATTTTTAAACTCACTACTATTACCTTCTCCCTCTTCCTCATCTTGTTCATCTTCTTGCACATCACTGGAAACAAATTTCCAATCACTTGGGATACAATCTCGTTTAATTGTGGCGTTAAAAGTATCATGTATCAGTAACCCTATATGAGAAGGACTTTGTAAATTGATCCAGCCGTCAATTGTATCTCCCGGTACTGGCTTCCAGACTAATAAATCAACTGATATCCATAAAAATGCAAAAGGACTATCATACATGATCTTGGCAACTTTATATTCACAATCTTCATCTGGACGTTGTTGATCTTGCCCGAATAACTCTAGATTGTAATGTGACAATACAACCCCACCGGCTGGTGAGAAATAGGACATCAATAATGGATCCAAATGCTGTGATTTGATACCCTCGTATGGCTCTTGTACATATACTGGTGCTAATGATACATATAGTAATGCAGTGACTTTATGAAAACATTGTGAAAGGCCAGTTGTGTCTTTTTTATTTAATGAAATTAATGCATTTCTTTGTCGTTTGACTTGTTTAGATGTGTTGGTTAGTGATTCTGCTTTTCTTTTACTCATTGTGTTTAGATGATCTATCTGTGGTGTGGTGGGACGATGAAAGTTTTTTTTTTTTTGGTGATGCGAAAATTTTTTTTTTTTTTTTGTTCGACTGTCGGGAAGGTTAGACATTAGTGCGGCGCAAGGTCAGATTATTAAAGTTACACTTCACTAGGTTGAAACCGATAATCAATATATGATTGCCGATTCTTGTTTAGTGGTATAATACTTTGAATAGACATGACCCCATCCCCATCACATCTAATTGAAACTTTACTTGCCAGCGCCAAACTTTCTAAACTCTTTGATAATAATTTGAAATTATACGTGTTTCTCACAATAACATTCTTATGTTCACCACCTTTAATGTCAAACGTTTCCATAACCGCCTTTTCATTCGGGAATGAAATTTGGGTAGTACCAGACTCATTTCTACTAATAAACAAAAAGTGGGGTGAGACTAATGATTGTGCTTGTAAAGTAACTAACTCCGTTTTCACATTTTCCAGTTCTTTTAAACTATCGTACAATGTTTCACCTTTAGTAATAATTTGTTGCAAAACGTTCTCACGGTCCAATTCAATCAAATTCGACCCATAACCATCATCATTTTCAAAGTTGCGATCTATTTCAAACGTTGTTAATTCACATTTAGTTACTAAATTAGACCCCTCTTTGAAGTATAAAATAAATGGATGTCCACCACCATCATAATGAAATCTACAAACGCTAACCATTTGATCTTCATCGTTTTTGTTCCGACCCAATACAAACATTTTTAAACATTCCATCAGCGCTGGTAGAGATACTTGCACTTGTAGTTCCCCACTATCCTCCTCCTCCTCCTCCTCCTCAACCCCTCCATTGAATTCGAATGATGAAAATAAATCGGAATGTAGAAACAAATGTGCTTGACATGTATGAATATCTGTATCAACTGAAAACCTCAAACCTTCACTATAAATTGTTAAAACAACTTTCCCAGCGACAAGTGATAATGCTTTCAAGACACTATATATATGGCTAATCGCTGTTGTCGACGCGGCAAACATCTCGTTGATTTGCGTAGAGTCTGATCTTGCCCAACGTGATAGAATTATAGTATAAAAAATATTCCCAACATATTACTTTGTGGCGTAAACGTATTTTTCTAACCGCGGCGGAATCGGCCTTTTTTTTTTTAATTTTTTTAATTTTTTTACAAAAATACAAAAAAGTTCATTTTCCCATCTCCACGTTTTATAAACTACAATCAATCAATCAAAATGTCAAAAAGTCGTAATAACCGAACTTGGCCACTTATAGTACTGGGCTCAGCTGCATTAACATTAGGTATCTATATTTACAAACGCTCTACATCGTCAACAGATAAGTCCCCAAAAATTCAAATAAAATCAACACAAAAGGTATCTCTAGTAGTCAACAAAGATTTAATACAACAGGGGCTACCATTAGGATTATTCTTAGCAAAATTTCCAAATTTAACAATTATTGTTTGTCCAGATGCAGATGATACTACCACCCGACAATTAAAGTCTCAAGTGCCAAGTGCTCATAGCTTTAAAGTGATTCCTTGCGAGACTGTTATTGGTATTACACACATTTTGAAGCATTTGCGAGCAGAACAAGTTATTTTATGCCCTGATGCACCTGTTCAAACAAAAGATATTGAGAATTTCGTTGGTTCTGTCATTCAATTAACTGAAAAACAACTAGACGATCAAATTAAACAAATTTTGAGTTGAAAATTATTTTTATGATTTATCAACCAACCATTTCCATTCGGCTCGTCTAGAAGTGTTCTTTTTACCCTTTCGACCGGACATCATTGCCACTCTTTTGACTAAATCTAATTTCTTGAAATTGTACCATGTAATTAAAATAGAAACGACTGAAATGGCCCCAGTAACACCCCAAAATCCATACGGTGTTTCTTCGATGAAATTTTCCAAGTTCATACCATACAATGCGGCAAAAAACATTCCTACCGTAAACCCCAGCGTTCCGATTGTAATCTTCAATTCCATCAACATTAAATTATTTCGGTTTGAATCTAGCATAATATTAATAATTTCTTCGGTGGTTTTAACATTTGTCATTACTCGTTCCGCTTGCTGGACAATTTCATCTAATTGTTTATAATATGCCTCTAATAAAAGTTCCGCTTCTTCATGATTATCATCGTCTCTTATAATGCCTCTTGACTTTTCTGTTAAATACATCGCAGACATGTCTTCGTCATTATCCAATATATCACTCAAAACATCTCGAACCAGTTTGGCCTTTTGCAAAAATTGCGAAACACTCTTTGATTGAATCAATAAGTTTTTCAATAGATCACGATCGATATGATCTTCCAAATGATGCAAAATTTTGTTTAACTTGGAAACTTGGCTTTTCAATTCCACTTCTAAACTTGATACTGCGTTCATCAAAATTGATTCTAATGCTCTTAATTCATAAGGTATTGCTCCACCATTCTCTTTAACCATCAACGGCTCCTTACTACCTAATTTGTTTTCTAAATCATATAACAAAACCCCCAATTTTTCTGCTTTTTGGTTTTCATCAAGAATTAAAACTTCATCTTTTCTAATGACCGCTTGTAATTCCAACAAGTTGACTAATATGCTATTTGACCGAACCATAATCGCGGGAATAATTGAAACTTTGGTATTCGAGATATTTCTCAGATCTCGGGGATGCAACCCATTATCATTTAAAAACTGTGTTCTAGGGAATTTTTTTGAAATAGCAGTGACATTTCCATGGCTTCCCAATACAGTACAACTGACTTGGCTATTTACATTGCGAGGACTTTGAAAGTTATATTTATCAGATGATTTGACATAGTTGAATGTATTTTGATAGCGTATATATTTCTTTGGATATATTTCTCTGATGGTTTGAGTAATTAAACGATTCATGAACTAGTTGTATGGCGAGAAAAATATTCAAATATTGAAAAAGAATTTAAATGTCTCGTAGTGAAAAAAAAAAAAAAAAAAAAATTTGTTCTCCAGAGAGAAAAAATATTATACTTGAGAAATAAAATTACCACGCCGTTCGTTCCGTTCCGTATTCAAAATTAAAATGCCGTAGCAGAACACCAAACTACACTTGATGATAAACAAATCGATAGGTTTTTTTTTTTTTTTTTTCTAATATATTAATAACTACTGCAAATCAACTCATTTAAACAATATCTAAAGAACTAATCGAATGAAACTGATAAAAAAATATCACCAGTTTTAATCAAAAAACTTTCTGGTCAGCGATGGACCAAATACAGCATGTCGAATTGCTGGTAAACTGCTTTGAGATAATAATTTCAATCGTTCATCTAATGTATTATTGACTTCAATCTTACCACTACCATTTTGAATAACAACACCACCGACTAACCCACCTGGTAAATAATCATCCGAAACAGAGATTTCACATTTCAATTTGGACATTTTTTCAAATTCATCAGCTGCTCCAGGAATAGCTTTGTTAACAGCATCCAAATCGGCCTCTTTAACCTTCAATGTGATTTTTTCTTCCATCAAAGCAACTAACCCTTCTTCAATCAACCCCTTCATAACGTTTTGATATTCCTTCTTCTTTGGTGCTTCCTTCAATTGTTGACTGGTAGCTTCCATTAAATTAGTCAAAACTTCATCACGAGCTGATAAAACTTTTAATCGCGTTTTGTTAGCAATTGTGGATTTTTGAATTTGTTGTTGTAAACTGGCTTGTTTATATTTTTGTTCATATCGTTCGTCGATACTAGCAGTTTCAGATCGAACAATTTTGGCCTTTTCAATTTCGTATTCTTCATTAGCTTTTTGTTCAATTTCTTTGGACTTCTCATCTGCTTCCCGCTTGATGAACTCTACCATCTTGGAGAGTTCTTGTTGTACTTGACTTTCTTCCATCTTTTTTGTTTTGTTTTTACCTTCGTTGGTTTGATACAATACAGTTTACAAAAGAAAGGAAAAATAAAAATAAAAATAAGGGAGTGTTATTATTATGGTGGTTTATTGTTTTAAGATTATTGTAGTGTGGAGGCTCTCGTTTCATAGTTATTTGGGAGTTCTAAAAAAATATTCCTTTACGTAATTAGTACTTGGGTAATTACGTAAGCGAAATGAAAGAGCACAATTTTAAAGTATCTTTGCGCGGGAGTTAAAGCCTCACGCAGCTTTGATTTCTCAGGGCAAGAAGGGGGAAGAAAAAAATCATTTTCTATATTTTTTTACTTCACCGTTTATTACATTACGGTCGAGGAAATATTGATTGCAACAAGTATAGACATAAATAAGGCTGGGCGGTATCGAGATGAAAAAGGTAATACCCAGGATTGCCAAAAGGTACAAAGGTACTACTACGACCAGCCCGAATAAACCCAACGATTTACAGATCAATGCGGTAGGGATCCAACAACTCACACCATCAATGAGACAAAAAGTTTTTGGAAAAGAAAATCGTCAAACTTCTAAAGAATATACCGAATTGGCTCAAAAACATCTAGAGAGTAATGGTTTACTAGGTAAAAAAACAGGTAGGTCAACACCTATTAATATGGATATCCCAATGTTACAAGGTAAAACTTTAGATGAGCATTTTTATAAACTAGGTCGTGATGTTAGTGAACCATATTTCTCAAATTTACAGAGTTCCATTCGTAAAAAGATACCACAGATACCCAAAAAATGGAAAGTACAGTCAGGTTGGACTAGATATTGTCACGAGACTGGTAAAATTACAAAAGTTGATGTACCTGATGAAAAAGTGTTAGTGTTTGACGTAGAAGTTTTGTATAAACAACATGATTATGCAGTGATAGCCACTGCTTGTTCAGGCGATGCATGGTATGCATGGATATCCCCTTGGTTATTGGGTGAAACTACCGACGAAAAGCAATTGATCTCATTAAGCAAAAAAAAATCCAAAAATGTGATTGTAGGACATAATGTTGGTTATGATAGGAAGCGAGTTAAAGACGAATATCATTTGGAACAAAGTGGGAATTTTTTCTTGGATACCATGTCATTACATATTGCAGTTAATGGTATGTGTTCAAGACAGCGCCCTACATGGAGGAAAATAAATAAACAAAAGAATGAACAATCAGAGTCTTTTGAAGATGAAGTGGCAGAAAATCCTTGGTTTAGTAGAAGTGCAATGAACGGGCTGGCAGATGTAGCATACCTTCATTGTGGAATTAGGATGGATAAAAGTATTAGAGATATTTTTGGTGAATACTCGAAGGAGCAAGTATGTGATGATCTACAGCGACTGTTAACTTATTGTGCAAATGATGTTGATGTCACTTTTAAAGTATTGGCCAAGATTCTACCAGCATTTTTATTAGTTTGTCCACATCCAGTAAGTTTTGCTGGATTAAAAGAACTATCAACTACATTCTTACCAATTAATGAAAAATGGCAACAATATATTGAAAACTCAGAAAGCGTTTATCAACACTCAACGCAACTTATTTATGAACAGTTGAAAAAATTAGCATCTGATGCAGTGGGGATAAGCGATGACCCAGATAGAATAGCTAAGGATCCTTGGTTATCACAGTTAGATTGGGAAACTAAGCCGGTTCGAATGCTGAAGGGGAAGAAAAAAGGAGATCCAGATAGACCAGATCCAAGACAGAAATGTCCCGGAATGCCAAATTGGTGGAAGTCCCTATTTCCAAGCAATTCTAAACCAATGAATTTATCAGCGCGGTCAAGATTGGCGCCGCTGCTACTGCGGCTTCAATGGGATGGTAACCCATTGATCTGGACTGATACTTTTGGTTGGGTTTTCAAGAGTAATTGGAGACACAAAAGAAAATTTGAGGACTCAAATTATGTTAAATGTGATATGACTTTGGAAGATTTGAAATATTCTAAAGATCGGAATTATTATTTCAAAATCCCTCATAAGGATGGTCCAAATGCTAGATGTGTCAGTCCTATGGCTAAAGGATATATCCCATATTTTGATCAAGGAATTTTATCAAGTGAATTTGAATTAGCTAAAGAGGCAATTAAATTAAACTCACAAAATTCTTATTGGACAGCAGTAAGAGAACGAGTGTTTAATCAAATGCCTGTTTATACGGACACTACTGATATGGGGTTCCCAATATCCAAAGATGATGATAAGAAAAAAAAATTCGGGATGATTATTCCAAGATTGGTGCCAATGGGGACCATTACTCGTCGCGCAGTTGAAGATACATGGCTAACTGCTTCGAATGCTAAAAAGAGTCGTGTTGGTAGTGAATTAAAAGCCATGATTCAAGCGCCGCCGGGTTATAAATTTGTTGGTGCCGATGTTGATTCGGAAGAGTTATGGATTGCCAGTTTAATTGGCGACTCATTATTCGGTATTCATGGTGGCACTGCATTAGGTTGGATGACCTTGGAAGGTACCAAAAGTGAAGGTACAGATTTGCATTCAAAGACTGCCCAGATCTTGGGCATTTCACGTAATGAGGCGAAAATTTTCAATTACGGGAGAATTTATGGTGCTGGGTTGAAATTTGCCTCTACATTATTGAGGCAATTCAATCCAACATTATCAGTAGAAGGAGCCAATAAAACTGCATCAAAATTATACGAGGCTACTAAAGGTGTCAAAACTAGAGTGAAAGGATTCGATGTTAATCAATTTTGGAGAGGCGGTAGTGAGTCAATTGTGTTTAATAGATTGGAAGAATTGGCAGAACAAGAAACACCCCGAACGCCAGTGTTGGGAGCCGCAATTACTGAGGCGTTAACCAAACGCAATCTGGGTACTGGTTCAAACTTTTTAACATCTCGAATTAATTGGTCAATTCAAAGTAGTGGAGTCGATTATTTGCATTTATTAGCAACATCAATGAATTATTTGATTAGAAAATATAACATCAAAGCACGATTGGCCATCACTGTTCATGATGAAATCCGATATATGGTTAAAGAAGAAGACAAGTACAAAGCCGCACTGGCGCTGCAGATTTCGAATCTTTGGACTAGAGCAATGTTTTGTCAACAACTAGGAATCGATAATCTCCCTCAATCAGTAGCGTTTTTCTCATTAATTGACATTGATCACGTTATGAGAAAAGAAGTAGATCTGGATTGTGTGACTCCATCTCATCCAGAACCAATTGAGCCGGGAGAGGCAATTGATATTGATAATTTATTAAAGAGCTGTAATAAACTTTCAACTAGGAAGAATATTAAACTAGATGAATATAATTATCCTGCTAAAAAGCTAAAAGCATTAGATAATATTGAATTGGATGAGGAACAATTGCAGTTGAATCGGTATTTTTTACAGGCTCAAATCACTCAAGATTCAAATGAAGCTAAAAAAATTGCCAAGGTGGTTCGAAATTTGAAAGGTATAAAACCCAAAAAGTTTGTCAAACCTCCCTTATCTCCTAATGTTTTTATGGATTTGGAAACGATTAGAGAATTGAATGCATCAAATGATTTTTGGGTTATGGACAATTTCAAAGATTCTAAACATTTACCTACTAAGACTAAAGCCAGAGTTTTGAGAAAGTAGTTTTTTCGTTTGTTGTTTTTTTTTTTTTTTTGTAATATACCCTATTTATTAATTATTACTTTTACGAGCTAAATAGCGTTCACGGGCGGCTTGAATCTTGGGGTTATCATTATTTCGGGATCTTAAAGACTCAATAATTCGCTGTTTCTTTAGCTCTTTTTCTTTTTCTTTTCGATCATCTGTTTCCTTTAATGATTGTTCCAGATTTTCAGCCTTTGGTTTGTTCTTATTAACATTCAACCCCGCCTGTAGTAGTCCACCGGATCTATCCTTTCTTGTAATATCAACAATTTCGCCTCTTGAAGCCATTTCCAATTCTTTTTGTCGCTGTTGATACCCTTTGGTTACAAACACTTGTTGGCCCTTGTATTGATCACCTTCTGCTTCTCTCTCTCGTTGAATTTTTACACTTTGTGCACGTAATCGGTCGTTCTCTCTTATTAGTCGCGCTTGTTTCATCTTTTCCATATACCTGCTCTATACTTAAGTTAGCACGATTTTTTTTTATTACAAAACATACCTCTTTATCATCATTCTTTTCTTCTTGTTCGTTAGCACCCTTTATTTCATCGTAGACATCATCATACTCAAAAACTTGTTTATCTAGTACTTCTTGTTCACTATAATCAGGCATCAGCGGTTGTTCTACTTTTGGTTCACTAGTTTCCTTACCATCATCACTACTATTATTATCATCGTTATCGAATTGAATTCTGGATTTCTTTGGTACTACTGGCCGAATATTTTTCAAATTAAAAGGTTTTTCTGGTCGTTCGGGTGTAAGTTTACCAATATTAATACCAGCACTATTTTGACTGTTTTGACTGTTTTGAATATTGGAATGTAGTTTATCGGGATCTTCGATTCCGTACTGTTTAATATGCCAGTTAGGCAGCTCATTTTTGTTTGGATTTTTAAAACTCTTTCGTTGATTCGGTGACATTAATTTTGGACCAAGAACAGGTATCGAATTGTTCTTCTCGTGCGCATGTCGCGATAAAGACCGAATCGTTCGTAATACAAAATTTGGATTATTCATTTGATGTAAGTCGATGGTTTCAAACAACTCATGGTGAGGTACACCGATCTTCTCACATGCTCTTAAAAAGCTGGCAATATTTTCCATCTGAACAAATGGCATATTTGATTGTTTGAAATGAGCAACACCAGGTTCTATCCTGTTTGCTACTTGACAAAGTTTGACACCATCCTTTAAACTATCCAAAAAACTATTTTCATCCTCCGGTAATTTTTCATTCAACAACGTTTCGATCCATTCTTTGACCTATAGATTTGTTAGCTTTTTAATATCCAATTGCTAAACATACATACGTCTATCATTTTATTTATGAGTGTCTTGAATTAAAAAAAAAAAAAGGTTCAAAAAAGAAAAAGAAAAAAATATTAGGTTTTATTTATGTTTAAAGTTCGCATATATGAGCCCAGCCTTCCCCGATTATTAGCGTTTTAGTATACGCTACGCCATTTTTTTTCTCCCAAAGTCGTACGTACGTACGTATAAGCTTACGTATTACTACTACCTAAAGATCTTATTATTGATGGCCGCGCCCGCTTTATATAACTGGGTTTTTACGCTTATTGCTTGAATTCTAGAACAGATTTATTTCTCCAATTCATAAGTAACAGGCGCTACACCAACATATTCACATTGTACACTAAACGTTAAGGCACAGAAACCATTTAGACATTAAAACAACAAAACAAAAAAAACCAACATTAGTGTAAAAAAAATCTAAAAAAAAATTAAAAAAATTAAATGACACTGGCACAGTTGGTTCGTTCAGTTCCTATAGAGCAACTGAGCCTTAGTGAAGATGAACTCCGGGCATACCCACGATGGTATACAGATTTATTGCTTCGTAAAGGTAATGAGTCGATTATGGTTCACGATGTTATGAATTTTCTGAGTAATTTTCTACCAAAAGATCAACAGGATACTCTTATAGACCTTACAAATAACGAACTTGTAACATTAGATCCGTCGCAGTTTTATGCATTTGTTAGGCTAGCAGGACATGTTTTGGAAGGGAATGATTTATTTTCATATCCTCAATTGATTTATCAACCTACTAAAGTTCCAAAACCAAAATCGATTTTATCTTCTCCAAGGAAAAGGAAGCATAATGGGTCATTATCACAGTCGAACTCTCCGTCACCCGTTAATAACCAATCATCATCGGCCCATAACCCATTTAGAAAACAAAAGCCCTTGGATATTGATTCGTTTACTACGTTTATGCTTACAGGGAATCGGCCAGGAGAAGACGATGTTGCAATTAGTAAAAAGAAGAAAAAAGTTACGTTTGATAATTCTCCAACGGTTGCAAAAGCTGCAGCACGAAGTATGGATGAACTGATGCGACAAAGAGGATTACATGCACCAGCCCCCATGTATCATCCTAATCCAATTCCTCAGGGGACCCCAATTGTTACAGTAGACGAACCGGAAGAGGAAGTTGAAATTGACACTACAAGTTTTCAAAATGTCAATATTGATAGTGTTTTACATCATGGGACATCAAATGTTGCACCTGCACCAGATTTTTCAAACAATCCTTCATTTTCACCATCACCATCACCATCCCCGCAACCTGTACTAAATAATAGTAACAATAATAACAATAACAATAACAATAACAATAACAATAATAATAATAATAATAATAATAATAATAGCAACAACAATCAGAGCGATACGTTAAACCGATTTGTTCCGCTACAACCTACACCAACAGGATCATTAAGTCCGCTACCAAATCTTCAAAGTCAGCCAATGTTAACTCCACAAGAACAATTTCTACAGACAATGAGACCATCGCCATCATCCTCTATCTCGCCATCGCATACTAACAGCAATACACCTCCGCTTGCACAGGATCAGTTCTTTCAAACAATGGCCCCATCGCCCAGTGTAAATATGCCATCTTCGCCTTCAAATATGCATCAAGAACTTAATAATCAGACAAGATATCAACAACCTCAGCATGCTTATTCACAGTCTGCATTACCAAATTCACATCCTTATTCACCGTCCACGTTACCAAATCCACATTCTCCTCTACAGCAATCTTATTCTTCATCTTCGATTAGTGCCCCAGTGCCGCCACCTCCACCACCTCCACCTCCCCCTCCGCCTCACAGGCCACAATCTCAACATCCAAATATCCCACCACCTCCTCCTCCTCCTAGACGGAATGCCAATAATGGTGGTTCATATGCAAGGCCTACACCTCCTGGTGTTGTTCCACCACCTCCACCACCGCGAAATCGTGCATCATCATCGCCAATCTATCCTCAACTCCCTCAATCACAGCAGTATTTACAAGCTCCAAATCAACTGCATAATCCTTCATCATCTGAGCCAGATCTTTTAGCCGATTTGAAGGCCTTACAAGCCGAAGTAGATAGATTACGAAATCAATAGTACCGTTATTTATTTAGTAAGGTTATTGTTTTGTTAATATATTATAAACTGCACATTTTTTATTTATTTATTAGTGGTTAACAAAAAATCTGACTATAAATGAGCAAAAAAAAAGTTTAATTTTTATCGATCTTTTTACCAATATTGTGGAGATCGGTGATTCATGTTTCTAAACTTGTTTGTCGCAGTACCTTAGCAGTATACTCATTTTGGTAATGCAATTATTAGTACCACGCGTAGGTTCTAGTTTGGGTAAAACAACAACAACAAAAATATAAATAATAACATTTAAAAGCTTAGACCAGTTCTAGTACCGCATGGACTCTGGCCTGGTTATAGTTTATTTATCTCTATAAGTTTATCTTTTATTTTATTTTTCATAATCAGAACAAAATAAACTTAGGCTCCATTAGAAACCCTAATCATTTATTATTTCCAATATCTTACCCTTTTTTTTTATTTTATTTATTTCTTTAATTATTTATTTTATCACCACGACGAAACTTATTACTCTCTGATAATTTGTACTTTACTTTATATTTTTGACCAATAGACATATACAGTACTATTCAATATAGTCCAAATGCTTCGATTATTTTGGGGACTAGGTAACAAACACTCGGCACCAGTGGCTATTCCTACTTTCAATCAAGGGACCAACGAAGATCGCATCGATTTACAAATCAAATCATATTTATATATTTTCAAGAGGTGCAATATACCAAATTGCAAGCCATTTCGTAGCTTTAAAATAGATGAGAAGCACGATGTACAAACAGAAAAGCTCGATAAATTGTTCAATATCCAACGATTTTTGGCATTTCTTGATAAGGATGAACATAAGGTTCTGATAGATTGGTACAAGAATCGGTTTAGAAGTATGTGTATATTAAGTGATTATCCAAAAGAAATGGATTCAATACCCGACTTTCAGATCCCTTACTTTAAATTTTTGGTTCTAAAAAGTGATGCTAGCGATCAAGAATATATTGATATATTGACTAATTCTGATATTTATATTGAGCATCAAATTGGTATGGACACCAGGAAACAGATTGTTAAAAACACTTTGGAAATTGTAAAAGGAGGGAGTTCAAGGACATTGACAAAGGATGAAAGGAGTTTCATTATCAAAAGTTATGTTAATAAGCTTGCAGAAGAGGTCCAGGTGGAACGGCTATTTAGGGGGACTTTGAAAGCTAAACATAGTAATGCTACCAAGCATCAGTCAAATTCTTCTATTAGTTCAGCCAACTCCATAAATTCCTCTATGGGTAGTGGTATTGAAAAACCAAAATTTGCTATTGCTAGTAATAGCACCAAGACCTCCAACTCGCCAACCACCAGTCCTAAACGAAAGAAACAAAATACCAATACTAGCCCTGTTCGACAGCACATTGAAGCAGTGCCAGTTCCTAACCTTCCATATATCCCAAAAGATCATTACAACAACTACACTCATAAACAAAATTCTCTTAATGAAGAAAATGCTCATAATAAAGAAAATAGGGAACCACCGCGACGGCTAATGACCAAATCATCCAACCCAAATTTCCACCAAATGTTTATACCAGATTTACCACCATCGCCAAAAAAGGTTATAAGTCCAGATGATGAACGGGAACAATTAGTGGCCCATATTCGAATTCAGGTTAAAAACCGATTAGACAAAGAACGTAGAAATTTGAAATCGCGATTAAAGACTAAATAAATAATTTAGAATAAATAAAAAAATTATGAGAGAAAAAAAAAATTTACATTTGATCTTCAATTTGTATGTCTGTTATAGAATACTTTGATGAAGGTCCCCCTGCCGCTAATTGATACGTCCCCATTTTTGACGAAGATCCCGTGGTGGAGATCGAGCTCTCTCACGCGAAGGCTGTTTAGCTGAAACTGTGCGACTCTTTGATCCAGCGTATGCATCACCTGCATTTCTTTTTTTTAGTTATTGTTCTTGACGATTTCGTGAAGTACATGGGATATACTTTAAATTATGTGATAAGAATGAATGCCCTTTTGAAGGTGCCATTCCGAACCATCTGAAAAATCGTGATTGTTTTTGTTGTTCATTTTCGCTATAATCATTCATGGCGCTATTACTAGAATCAGTTAAGGAAACTGATGTAGTAGTAACCACGAAAAAATTTTTGTTTTTCAATTCTTGCTGCTCTTTTTGATGATCCAAAATTTCCGCCAGTTGCTTCTTTTCTCGTTCTTTTCGCAAAGCAAGAACCACTTTTTCTTCATTTTCTCTTGCCAGTCCCGATAGATTCATGATTAAAACAACTGAAAATAGTGGTAAATATCCTAATAATCCAACCATTACCAGGCTAGATCTGATATAGAATGGTAAAAACTCATAGTTAAAGATAAATGTCAAATGGAATGCCAATAGAGCGGCAATACAAACTTGCATTGCTGGAATAACTAAAGGAATTCGCGGTACTTTGTAATAGATTCTAGTAACCACAATTTGTGCCCAAACTTGGAACCATGCTAAAATTGCAAAAATCCCTCCAATTTTCCATCGAACATCTGCAGTCAATCCGTCAATATTACTCTGATTTTTTGATTATCCCAATTTCGCAAAACTGTCAAAGCAAAATTCAACAATGCCAAGATATAAAGCACAATTGGCATGATCAGATGGACTCGGGATCTCGTATCTTCAGAACGAAATTTAAATGGGTCTTCATCAGTTTGTTTACGCTCTTCAAAAGAACACCAACTTCTTGTTAGTTCCCAAGTGGTTGCTAAACAAATTGGTAACGTTGCACAGTATAATGCGCCATATGCAGTTAATGAACCACTTTGAATATAATCACGATCCAAATCAATTGAAAAGAATCCTGCCAATGCACTGACTGCTTGTAAAATCAATAGCCAATACCAAGTCCATTTTCTACCAAACCTTCTGAACTTTTTCTTTTCCTCCATATATTGCATACAATGCTTTCGTAATGAGAAAAGTGTGAAAGGTATAAAAACAACCATCAAAATCGCCCAAGCCATTCCAATACCACCTCTATGTTTAATAGGATATAACGGATAGTCACAGTCGGTGCTGTTGTAAAAAGTACCATTGTCAAATAATATTGGTTGAAATTTTCCAAATGATAAGTAACAATTCGTGCCATTTGACACAGTACCATTTTTATACAACGAGTAGCCAAACTCGTCTAGCGTTGTTTGATTATAATCTGAATGAACTGGGCCATCCATTATACTTAAATGACCTCTCGGGTATCTTGGATTTTAATGCTAGTAAAAAAAAAAAAAGAGATGCAGTGCTATCAATTGTTTTCAATCTACTTTATTTATTGTATGGGAGGTTTTTTGTTTTGTTTTGTGTGTTTACAGCCTAAAATTTTATACTAAAGATTTAAGACCTTTGACCAAAAAATCCAAGAATACTGGAATTTGTAAGGTTTAGCAGATTGCTTTTAATAGCCTTGAGAGACAAGCATTTGGAAATTAACTTTAACAAACGAAAATGGATATAGCGATAATCAAAACTTTATCACCAGGAAATTTTGTCTTTATTAATAATTAAGAGAAACAAGGACTCATTCTGGTAAACAAACACATACAGCTTAAGCCCTTCATTCTAAGACAACATCCACGCTTCATCTCAGAATTACGAATTTACGCGCGTGAAAGAAGCAGTAGCTGTGCTATGTAATAACAACCTGAATCAGGTGTTTACTCCGATGTAGTCATTTTGTGAAGAGAACATATGTGCTTTTTTTCGGCGATTTTTGCTCCCAACTTTTTATCGATCAATTAATTGAGGATGGTGTTGACTCTATCTATAGTATACGCAGTAGTAACTTTTTGTCGAATTTGTTTATTATGATTCAAACCGGTCTTTATTTTGAAGGGATGTTTTTAGCTCATTGATCTTTTGGTCTTTTTTTGCAATCTTATTCTTATCTGCATTGTTTTTGTTGATAAACCTTCTTGAGTTTTCAAAGAGGATGTTTAAGTAACGTTTCAAGTCAAGAAGTCGCTCTTCCAAGTCCGCGATATATTCAGCATATCTTGAATATGACTCTGTACTACTTGTTCGTAACGCATTAGACAATGCAATCGTCGAAGCTGTATCCACCGATATAATAGCTGAGCCGGTATCCTCAATTTGGCCAGTTTCAGTAGTTTCACCCATGGCTTTCTTTTTGATAGCTCGCAAAAGGGCTTGTAGATCATCAAATAATGCTTCAGTTCTCTGTTGGTCTAGCCGTAACTGATTATACCCATCTTCACCATCAGACAGAACCGCTGCACAACGTTTTATTCGTTGAACAGAGGCACCTCTCTCTTCATTTTGAACCGGACTTTCGGGAGAATCAACATATGTGTTGTCGTCGTTGTTGAGATTATTACCAATTCCACTCGTATCGTCACCCAGCGTTTCTTTTACGATTTCAACATCTGTGTTGTCGTCGTTGTTAATAGTACTACCAATTCTACTGGTATCGTCACCCAGCGTTTCTTTTACCATTTCAATATCTGTGTTGTCGTCGTTGTTGATAGTATTATCTAATCTCATATCTAGAAGTCGTAAGGCGTAAAACTTATACAGAGGCTTGCTTGATGGTGAGTTATGGCCTTACGTTGCTAAGCAGATTAAGGGTTCGGAGCAAAAATCGCCGAAAAAAGCAAAGATGCATGCTTTCTTCACAAAATGATTACATCGGAGTAAACACTGGTATATATATATAACAATGTTACTATATATTACATAGGCCTTTGCTGCTGTTACTATTACTAAGTTAAATAGTGGCAGTCGATTAAGTAAGCATCTACACAGCGAAAGGACGTGTTACCCTGGTTCTGGCTGGACGTGCGCATCATAGGTTTTAAATAGTTTCACAAAAGCCAATTTTCCGTATACATACGTAATAGTACTACTAATTACGCACAGATTGAGCGTAACTCTCAGTACAGATATGAAAATATGCTATAGATTGAAAGAGTTTAAATATTTCCGCAGTTCCTAAAATTTTTCAGCTTTTTCTACTTTTATATTTTTTCAATATTTTTTTGCAAAAGGAAATTCAACCAATTATTCCGCATTATTCCGCAAATCTTTTTTTTTTTTTAAAAAAAAACCACAACATGCTCAATTATTAGTAAAATAGCACAATGATTGATCTGTGGTCTGTGATGTCTATACGATTTATAGACTAATAAAAACAGATGGATTTGTTTATAAATTGTTTTTCCACCGTACTATTAGTATATAGCTTTGTTTTGACACATTCGAAGACCCTCTGGTACGATGCACCGTGGCTTGGGGGTTCAAAAGTGTGCCTAGATCAAAAGTTTATCTTTTGAAAACTCAAGGTAAATCTCGGCCATACTCGATGTTTATGTACGCAATACGCACCATGTACAAAGCAAGGAAGAGCCCGGGGGATATTAGATTTTTTTTAGTATAGTATTTAATGGTCTAATCAATATATTTTATTAATACTTTATTATGTAAAACCCAGTTGATTTCTGAGCAACGGTTTTTTTTGTTGTTGTCTTAGCTACGATTGTAATTCCGCGGTACCTGGTGTGGCGATTACCGAGCATGGTTATTAATTCGTGCGATTCTTTTTTATACCGATAGCCGATGAAGGCCCGTCCGACCTATCTCCGGAAAATACCCAGATATAAGTTCGTATTATAGCTGTGGCTAGCCAGGAAAGGGAGTTTTCCCCCACCTTTTTGCCAAATCGATTTCTAATATATACTTTTCAAAACTCTTTTTTCTTTTCACATTCACTCATTAACCAAAAAAACAGAAAAAAAAGATGAAAAAGTTTGCATACATTTTATCAGCAGCTCGAACTCCTATTGGTAACTTCCAAGGGTCATTAAAATCCAAATCTGCTGTCGAATTAGGTAGTATCGCTACCAAAGCAGCAGTTGAACGAGCAGGCATCAAATCAGAAAATGTCGAAGACTGTTATTTTGGCCATGTTTTACAAGCGGGTGTTGGTCAAGCTCCAGCTCGACAAGTTGTTATTAAATCTGGGTTACCAGAAACTTGCGAAGCTACTACTGTGAACAAAGTTTGTGCCTCTGGTTTAAAGGCTGTCAGTTTAGCTGCCCAATCAATCTTGACTGGTGATCGAAATGTCGTTTTAGCAGGTGGTACCGAATCAATGTCAAATAGTCCATTTTATTTACAACGAAATATGGCGTTTGGAAACCAACAAATTAAGGATTCAATCGTAAATGACGGGTTATGGGATGTCTATAATCAAATCCATATGGGGTCATGTTGCGAGAACACGAACCGACGAGATGGTTTCACTCGAGAAGATCAAGATAACTATGCCATGCAATCTTATAAACGAGCTAATGAAGCCCAAAAAAATGGTTTATTTGATGCCGAAATCATTCCGGTTGTTATTAAATCAAAGAAGGGTGAAACCACTGTTTCCTCCGATGAATCTCCAACCTCTGTTAAGTATGATTCGATTCCAAAATTGCGACCGGCATTTGAAAAAGACGGTACTGTCACTGCTGCCAACGCCTCAAGTTTGAATGACGGTGCTGCTGCTTTGATTGTTTCATCTGGTGAAAAGGCATCTGAATTGGGCGCCAACGTTATGGGTAAGATTATCAGCTATGCTGATGCTGCCGTTGCACCAATTGATTTCACCATTGCTCCATCTAAGGCTATCCCAATTGCATTGAAGCGAGCTGGTTTGTCTATTGACGATATCGCCAAATGGGAATTGAACGAAGCATTCTCTGGTGTCTCTTTAGCAAACAATAAAATCTTGGGTTTGGACGCCTCAAAGGTCAACACCAAGGGTGGTGCTGTTGCTTTGGGCCATCCAATTGGTGCATCTGGTGCACGAATTTTGGTCACTTTATTGCATAACTTGAAAGAAGGTGAATATGGTGTTGCTGGTATCTGTAACGGCGGTGGTGCAGCCACTGCTTTGGTTGTCCAAAAAGTTTCTAAAGTTGACGAACCATCAGCTAAGTTGTAGAGAAAATAGTATTTTATAAAAAGAAAGTATAATCTATTATCATAACTAATTATTTATGTTTTTTTATGGGAATAGCCCACCGCCATTAGCGCAGACAACGTCCCCATTAATCCACCGACTCTTTTCTTCACTTAAAAATGCAACAATGTCAGCAATATCTTGAACAGTGGCTAGTCTTTTACCAAAGGCAGGGTTCAATCGACTGAAAATCAGTTTTTCCATATCATCAGTAACCTCATTGAACATATCCGTATCGACTGGACCGGGGTTAATACAGTTGCATGTAATGCCATATTTAGGACCCAATTCGTTGGCCCACACTTTAGTCAACCCCTCAACGCCGGCTTTTGCTGCCGCATAAGCAGTTTGGTTTTCAAACCCCATTCGTGAACTAACAGATGATAAATTGACAATTCTCCCTTCACCTTGAGCAATATGTGGGATGACAGCTTTAGTCAAGAAAATTGTACCTCGGACGTTGATATCCATAGTCTTTGTATAAGTTTCAACGTCGATTTCATCTAAAGATTGGTTAATAGATACACCGGCGTTGTTGATTAAGATATGAATAGTGTTTGTATTGAATGCTTTTAAAGTTTGTTCAACGACGACTTTTGGTGATTCGACTGATCCAACATCAGCTTGAACTGCTACTGCCACCTCACCCTCAGATTTGAATTCTTTGTGGATCTGTTGGATTTCTTCAACGACTTGTTGTGCTTTTGCTCCACTTGATTCGGAGACATATGTTAAAGCCACCTTTGCGCCTCGTTTGGCTAGTTCTAAGCAGATACCTCTACCAATGCCTCGAGATCCGCCTGTAACGATAGCAACTTTGTTCTGTAATGACAAGGACATTTTATTAATAATATTATATTTCGAAAAAAAAACAAAGTCAAAAAAAAGTTAAGAGTAATTAATTGGGGGTATTTATATAAATTTTTTGTTTTTGTTTTTTTGTTCAAAACTCAAAGTAGAGCTTAATTTTCCCGGATTTGCTTAAATTGAAATACCCGGTTGAAACATCTCCCGATAAACGATGGAAGTTGCCCCCTAATTATAAGATAATAAGCTTTGGATTGTGCAAAATAAAAGTGATTTTTTTGAGATTGATTTCCCCGGTTGGAGATGTTAACGCGCTTGGCCCTTTCATGACTATGGCATGGGCCCTCCTCCC
>JAJLUN010000193.1:0-29979 GCA_030564365.1 Blastobotrys arbuscula | reverse complement strand
AAAAAAAAAAAAAAAAAAGATACTAATCGATGCATTGTAATATATTGTATATAATAAAAATATGATTTTTTTTTACTTATTAGTTGCAATAGAAACTACATCTCCTTCAGCTACATGATGAGCCAACCCACACTTTTGAGGACTGTGTTTAGCAGAGACACCCCACACCAATGCATATTTGAATTTAGATTTGAAATCCCGATGGATGGAATCGCAAATATCTTGAATGGAATTATGACTTTGTCGTACCACCATTGGGTCACCAAAATTAGGTGCGACACCTTTTCTTTTGGTATAAATTCGTAACAATGATAAATCATGCCAAATTCGATCCATCAAATCATTCAACCCCAATTCCAAGTTTACTGAAATAACGGTAGAATACGGCCGACGTGCCAACCGGTCAGTTTCTTCTAAAGATACTGCATCAATTTTGTTGTATACATATAAACATGGAATATAAGATCGATGGGAAGCATTAATAACATCAATAAAGTCTTCCACAGTTACCGAATCATCTCTTAACAAAACATCTGCATTGTGAATTTTATAATCTTTCAAAATGTTAAAAACCATTTTTTCATCCAAGAATTTGGGCGGAGACATTGAATTGAATTTAACCCCACCAGCCTTTTTGATTTTGAAATAAATATTTGGTGGTTGACGATTTAATCTAATCCCTACTGCTTCTAATTCTCGTTCCAATACCTGTCGTTGATCTTCTGGTTTTGTAGCATCCAACACCATCATGACCAAATCTGCAGTTTTGGCAGTAGAAACGACTTGTCTACCTCTCCCTTTACCTTCTGCAGCACCTTGAATAATCCCTGGCAGATCCAGAATTTGAATTTCAGCACCATTGTATTCCAAAACCCCTGGTACAGACGTTAAGGTTGTGAAAGAATACTGAGCGACTTCAGATTTGGTCTTTGTAATTTTTGATAGCAATGATGATTTACCAACCGATGGAAACCCAATTAATGCTACACGGGCGTCACCAGATTTTGATACTTCAAAACCTTGACCTTGTGAACCTTGTGATCCTGGAGGTGGTTCTAACAATTGTTGCCTATATCGAGCTAATTTCCCTTTAAGTAAACCAACATGATATTCTGTAGCTTTATTTTTTTGTGTACGAGCTAATTCCTCCTGAATTTGCTGGATTTTATCCGTAATGTTCACCATACCTTTTTCTTTTTTGTTGTTATTTTAATAAAGTAGTGAAAAATATAAATTTTGGTGATGCAAAATTTTTTTTTTTTTCAGCACATCACTATTACTTTTCCCACCCAGACACTAAAATACAAAAAAACATCAATAACAATAATAATGAATGAGGTTGTATTGAAAACTAGTGCTGGTGAAATTACAATTGAATTATACACCCAGCATGCTCCAAAAACTTGCCAAAACTTTGAAAAACTGGCATCCAAAGGATACTATGACAACACTATCTTCCATCGAATTATTCCTGACTTTATGATTCAAGGCGGCGATCCAACAGGCACCGGCAGAGGAGGCGAATCAATTTTTGGGCACAAATTTCAAGATGAGATCCATCCACAATTAAAACATACAGGAGCAGGTATCTTGTCAATGGCCAATTCAGGACCAAATACTAATGGATCACAATTTTTTATCACTCTGGCCCCCACGCCATGGCTTGATGGTAAACACACAATTTTTGGCCGGGTAACTGGAGGTATGAAAATAGTACAGCGGATTGGTAACGTTAAAACAGACTCGGACGACCGACCCGTGGAAGAATTGAAATTGTTGCAAGCTTCAAAAATTTGATCATCAAATTCTTTTGTTTTACACCACACTACTACTACGATATTAATTTTTCACCATGGCGAGGTTTAGTGGACTACAAAGAGATGGTATGTTCAAAAAAAAAATTTTTCAATGAATAGCTAATAATAAGTGGTTAAATTGTATCGACAGAGTATTCGAGAGATGTACAAAAAACCAGTGGAGAATCGTCCCAATTTTTTGAAGTTCATCCGCAATGAATTTGGCCGATATTCGCATTTACCTAAACGAGATTTTTCAACCGTTGAGCATTTGTTAAGAAGGGGTAGACGCACGTTGGAGACGTATTCTGATCCAAGTGTCCGGAATATTACCATCTAGTGTATGTGTATGTGTATGTGTATACTAGCCTTTTTTTTGGCATATTATTTATTGATCCACCAATTACTATTAATTTTTTAATACAACTTATATTAGAAAAAAATGTCCTGTGCCCGATCAGCTGCACATGAAAAGTGTAGTCTGTATATTCACTGAGTAAGAATAGTATTTAAATTTTCCATTGGTCCGCAGCTGCGACCATTCATCCATTCATGAAAAATTCATTGAATCAAATGCATTGTAGTAAGCTTATGATAAGAGTAGTTAGCTCGGTGGTGCAATTATGGTAATACATGTAATTGGGAAAAAGGCCCGAGGTTTACCCGGGAAGCCGCAGGTCGGCCATCATCTTATAATGGAAAAACTTATCGGTCTATTTGTCCCCCCAGTATTTTTGAAACCCTCCACGGAATCGGCATATTGAGATGGAGATATGGAGGTGGCAGCATCAATTGTACAGAGTAACCGTGTAGTTGATCTTTACAATCTGGAGTGCAGTATAAGCTGTTACATGTCGGTTGTTAAGCTTGGTACTTAACTCTTTGGTATAATGAAGTATAAGAAGTATCAGAAGTATGGTACGTCAACGGTTTTGACCGAGGCGAAACAACACCCCATGAATTTTTAATATTGAAACCCTGAATATTACTCTGCTGAGAGATCACAGCAAAGAAAAAAAAAAATTAAAAACAAAAAGATGATATTGTGAAAAAATATAAATATTTCTACTTTCCCAATATTAGGTTGTAACATTTTTTTTTTTAATTTTTTTTTTTTCTTGTAAAAACTTCCTACAGCACAACCCTCTCCAAAAGCATAAAGCAAACACAAGGATAATGAGCGACTCGGCGGAAATTACAGAAAACGTTAAAGAACAATTGGAGCCAACCAAAGAGAACCCAATTTGGGGTCAAACCAAATCATTTTTAGCCGGTGGGTTCGGTGGGATCTGTGCTGTGGTGGTGGGCCACCCCTTTGACTTGGTCAAAGTTCGATTACAAACCTCTAGTCAATACAATGGCATGTTGGACGTTGTTAAAAAAACATTGGCAGTAGATGGGGCAAAAGGATTGTATAGAGGTGTTGCTGCCCCATTAGTCGGTGTCACTCCAATGTTTGCAATTTCTTTCTGGGGGTATGATTTGGGTCAACGAATCGTTCGTAGTGTTAGTGATACCAAGGGCACCATGAGTATTGGACAAATCTCCGCCGCTGGGTTCTTATCTGCTATCCCAACTACCGCGATTGCTGCTCCATTCGAACGTGTTAAGGTTATTTTGCAATTACAAGGTCAAGGTAAAGTAGCTGAAGGCGGGAAACAATTTAATGGTGCTATGGATGTTGTCAAACATTTGTACAAAACTGGTGGTGTTCGATCAGTTATGAAAGGTTCAGCTGCTACTTTAGCACGTGATGGTCCAGGTTCTGCGTTATATTTTGCAACTTATGAATATTTAAAGAGAAAATTGACTCCAGAAGGTACTTCCATGAGTTTGAGCGCTATTGTTCTTGCCGGTGGTACTGCCGGTACTGTCATGTGGCTACCAGTTTTCCCAATCGATACTATCAAATCCAATCTACAAATGTCCGAAACTCCTCAAACTATTGGTCAAGTTACTAAAGGCATTTATAAAAAAGGTGGGTTAAAAGGGTTTTTCCCAGGTATCGGCCCAGCTTTGCTGAGATCTTTCCCTGCTAATGCCGCCACTTTCCTGGGGGTTGAATTGGCTCACAAGTTTTTCACTTCCATGAACTTGTAATCTTTTTGTAATTATTTATATATATGTATATCTATTAATATTTAGAACTAATGATTTATTTATGATATTGATGAAGAATAAAATTTGTTAAAATCCAACCTTACTCCTAGAAACCTCATCTCCGAATCATCTTGTTTACTTAGTTCTTTGACTAATCTTGTAACACATTTTTCAAATTGAATTTTCAAATTTGTAATTCTGGACACAATTGTATCGAACCGTGCTAGGAGAGTGGGGTCATTTCCATTATTATTTTGCTGTGTACGTATGGAATGTGATTCCAGCCGCACCGATGTATCAAATAACCCATCAATTGATTCACGGAAGCTAAGCATCATTTTCAAAATTTCGTGCAGTTCCCCCATCAAATTTTGACCACCACCTAACAACCCTTTATGAGTGATTTGAGATAAATACATCTGATGGGCTTTAATAATTTCATCCACTGTTAGCGGCACATCCGTCTTGCATAGTTTGCGTTGAAGTTCTGTCCATGCCATCTCCACCACCTCATAGTTGATATAATACTGAATTTCACATATAAAATGCATCATTTCTTGGTATACTATCCGAACTTGATGCCATTTCTCATAAAAGTTTTGGTTGTCAATTTTTTTATTATGATAGTTGCGGTGACCGGTGGCTAATCTCCTCCACCCTACATATAACGAATAACTCACTCGTTTAACTCGCCATAGGAAATTAAACACTCGTAGATACTCCGTCATTGCGGCCCGGTTCAAAATAACCACATCCAACGGTTTGTCCACCCGATAATCTAACGTAAAAACATCCCATCCAATGTCACCATGCCCCAGTTCCAGCATTCTTGCATCCAATGACCCCAAAACTTGCGGGTTATCAAACTGTGCATTGGAGCCACGAATTGCCGTTTCCAAAGTAGATGTCAAATGATGTCGTAATAGCCGGTTGGCCGGTTTATCCAAAATCGGCGCCACGGTTTCTACAAGCACTTGTACAAAATCACCCTTACCATGCATCAAATAATCTTTCAATCCTTGTAGATGAAGATCTAATAAAAACTTTTCTCTCAAAATGGTGTTTAATCGTTCAACAACTTCTGAATACCCTGCCTTCATGATTTGTTCCAAATCGTGATAGTTTCTCACTGGGTTGGTGATAAACCCCCGGCGTTTGTCAACCCACGCTGCATCATCACACGCAGTTCTTAAAAAATATAATGTTTTGCCAATTTCTAATACTTTATTGGCAATTCTATCTGTCATGTAATTGGGGACTTTGGTATCGTCAATTGAAAACCGTCCTTCCCACGCAGACCGGGGATCCTGAATCCGTACAAAAAATTCATCATGGGGGTCAGTTAGATTCCCACTACTTATCCATTCATTCAATATTTCATAAAATGGCTGAGATAGTTTATCCAATAATCTATTTGCAAATTTGGATATAAATTCATCCCCATTATATGAATATGAATATAATACCGATAAGATCTGTCCGCCGATATTCTGTTTGTTCTCTTGTACTATGGAATACAACAACCGTAGCCCCAAGGTTGCCTCTTGTAATAATACCACACATCTTCGTAGCGTTACCCTTTCTTGTTGACCATCCAACGCTTCTTGTCTCCTCACCTGGTTTTCCACCACCCCTACTAGTGTCAAATAACTTTGCAATTCTTCTTGCACTGCGCTATTCAAACTTTGTTTCACCAACCCATAATCCTTATCATTATTATCATTTATCGCTGTATTCCCCACCAAATATTTGTACAATAACGCCGGTTCCAGTAATTGGTTCAACAACCCTACCAATGGGAATGGTATTGACTGTGGCAAATCCAGTTTAATTTTATCCACCGCCCATCTATATTCCTCCGTTTCCAATCCTTGCAAAGCATATGGCAAATCTTTCAATAAATCAGTATTCGTGGGTGATTGCATTTGATGCAATCGGCGTATTATATCCCCAACTCCCATAAACTCCTGATGCCCCTGAACATCATCCATTTTTGACTGATTCGGCAGTCTATTCATTCCCATATACCTCATCTGGTCTGTCATTTGATCTGTCTCATGGTCGTTTACATTCATACTCTCGCTCATAAACTGCAAAAAATGGACCATTTCTGCCGGACGGCGCAGCACTCCTTGATCTTGTAAATCTGCTAACCTGTTGACCAAATTGGCAAATTTCGCTCCGTCATTGGAATCCAAATCTTTGAATACAACGTTGGATACATGTTCTAAATCTGAATAGTCACGGGTTTCGGCCGATTGTTGCGCGTCGACTAGTACGTCCCAGCATGTTTGGACCAGCTCTTCAGTGCTTGTGGGGGATAAAGAACTCACTAGTCGTGTTAATAAATCATAGATTTTTTGCTCGTCCATTATGAATATAGATAAAATAATGGTCGTGTTTAAAAAAAAAAAGAAAAAAATCTGTTTGTGAAATCGTGATCAGTTTAAATTTTACTGAGTAGTATATACTAAATCTTGGTTGTGCGCGTAAAAAAAAAAAAAAAAAATTAAATAAATAAAAAAGAGTATTCAACGCGCGATTTATTTGTTTTGGTTCTTTTTTTTAATGTATCAATTATTTAATGAAAAATTATCCAACTCATGGGCAAAAAAATCCTCCTCCTTCTCACTTTCCACTTCCTCTACAATTTTTTCATTATAGAACTGAATCAATGCACGTAACGCCACTTCTTGCGAATCAGCATCGTCAATTTCTGCAGAAATATCTGCCCCAACTAACCAATCATCTCGTAACTTGCTTTTACAGTTCAAGTAAATAGCCGATACCAGATCCATATTATTACTCTTCCATTTACGGCCATTGAATGGGAACTGTTCTTTGAAAATGTTCAAAACAGTCGACCACAAATCTTTTTGATAAATTGATAATGCCTTTCGTAACGTTGGCATTGGTAGTTCTGAAACCACCATAATCCGCCGTGTCTTATTCTTGACGATTTTTCGTAATATCGCCATATAATTGACTATCGTAAACAAGTATCGTGAATTGTAATGATCAACTGGTCCACCAAGATTTGGAGGGGAATTTTCATAATCTGGTTGCAAACTTTCAACACTCGTTACTCCATAATCATTATCTGCATAATCGCTTAAATTTTTACATTGGGCAAAAAATGTTGAAGAGCTGTTACCAGCGGTAAAAGTCGACTTTTCTAACAAATCATGACAATATAATAATTTATAAATTACCAAGTAATACCCAGAATCAAAAAAGATTGATGACAAATATTCAAATTGCAAAACATGTGAAACTTTCAACCATCGTAATAATAATACTGAAATAGCAGAGATTGCTTTAAGCTGAATTTCATTAGAACGAATTGTTGCAACATCTTCAGTAGTTTTCAACCCAATTGAGCCCAATAAAATATTCAACATTAAAATTGTGAAAGAATTAAATTTTTCATGATGATTTTGATAAAACTTGCCAATTCTATCCAATATTTTTTGTTCAATTACATGTTCGTTCTGTTTGGATTTGAAATTTTTTTTATCATCATTTTTTATGAATTCACCAATCCATCCTCTTTCCTTTTTCATAAACTCATCTCTAATCTCCCACATTTGAATTGTGGCCGGTTTCATTTTAACTTTGGAAGCAAATAATTCCCCTGCCTCAACAATACTCTCAGGAACCTGATCTTCATTAGGATATAAAAACGGGAACGACTGATTGGTCATGAATACCGATTTTCTAACTTTTTGACCAGCAGCGATATAAGGAGAACTAGGCGGGGACGGCGCAGGTGTGGCGATATGGGCAGTTCGAACTGGTAATGTGGCATTTTGACTATGCATATGATTAGGACGGGCAATTTCAACGTATTGAGTTATTGAATTGTTATTTTCTAAACATGTAGGGATTGTTGATGGCGGCGGGATGTAAGATGGGTATCGCGATATTAAATCTTGCCGAAATGCATGATAATCTAATGGTGATGCATTATTTTCTTCCTCTTTAGCTGTACTTTCTGGTAAATCCATTGACTTTCGCAAATAATTATTAACGTTTGATAACTTTGTCGAATCTCCAAATATGCACAGGATGGCTTTCCATGTTATTAATAACATGAATTTGACTGGTAACTGATTATTATTGCACCACCGAAGCCTCCCCAACGCACCAATCATATACCCCAAAATATCCAATTTATCCAAAGCGTTGGCAAATTCATTATTTTCTTTCAATGATTCAATCATAAAATATAAAATAGTCAAACAATAATATAATTCCGTATCCAATTGATCAAAATCCTCATCAACAAATTGGGTAATATCTTCGGGACACCTTGTGTTGATTAATGAACAACTTTTTTCAAAAATCACATTCAAACCTCCATTGTTCCACAATAATCTACAATTCTCAATAATTTGATTCGCATGATCTGTAACATCTCTCACTTCCCCATACGCCCCTAATGCAATATAATAAATAACCATCAACGACCTCAGTCGTTTATCATAATCATCACTATTCAAATTATTCAACTGAAGTTTTAAATACTCCAATTTTTTATCCGCAACCCCAATCCTCCATTGATCGTTGTTATGACCTGAACTGGTCCCAAAACTCTGGTTAAACTCGCGTTTCGCGTCGCTTAACGTCGTATCGGTCTCATCGAAATCAAACCACTCGTTTAATTCAAATGTAAACAAATCTGTATCAGTATATTCGTAATCAAACTCGGGAAGCTAAAAAAAAAAAAAAAAACTTTATTAGCATCGTTTACATTAGCCAACTTACCATTCTATATTCGCCTCTGTTGGTTTCCTCTGCCCGCTGGCGCGTTCGATTACTTGCCATAATCTCGTCGTACTTTTTGAAAATCGTATTTCCACTGTTGTCTTGATCGACAGAAGAATATTCAAACTCTATAGCTGATTCGTTTTCATAACTGTCTTCATTTGCAGCATCGTCTACAATTGTTGGCTCTTTTCCTGCCGTTGATGGCAAGCCAGTATCTATTATACTGGCTTCATCCATTAGATTGTTGATGCTCTATATAATTTTGGCGTTTTGGTATTGCGATCCGATGTGGGAGAAGAAATTTTAAAAAAAAAAAAAATTAGAAAAAAAAAATATTTGTTTTTGGGAAAATATTTCAATCTCTGTTTTTTATCGGCGGGTTACAAAATTTTGACAATTATCTCAATTTTTTAAGTAGTTTGACAAAATTGAATATGTATAAGTTGTTGATATTGGATCAAATCAATTTGATATTTTAATTTTTTATATCAAAAGTAAAGCCCTCTTAACTAATATTACAGTTGTTTATTTATTTTTTTGTATTTTTTTGAAAAATTAACGTTTTTTTTTTTTCTAATATTAGATACTATTCCCAAATTAAATGGTTTTATATAACTTGTGCACTTGATTCTTTTTTTCATCACCACAAAAAACACCAAGTGTTCCTTAAAGCCGAAACAGTGTGCCATACAACACAATGAATACACTGGAATGGGCGATTGGGTTAAAGTATGTTGAAATAACAATAATAATACTAATATAATGTAGAGTTAAGGTCACCACAATGTTGGATAAGACTTTCCACGGCAAAGTCTATTCATTTGACCAAATTACTACGATGCTAGCACTAGAACAAGAAGGCGGCAATTTCAGACTAATCAAAGCCCAGTTCATCAAAGATATAACCGTCATTGAAAAACCCAAGAAAATCAGCAACCAACCTTTTAACACCGTTCAACCAACCATTGGACCTGTTAGCATCAACAATATGAAAAGACGGGAACAAAAAGCGATTGAACATGAGCGTAAAGTATTCACTTCACGAGGGGTTGGAGTCAGTCCTGAAGCGCAATTTGTTTACGATTCACTGGCCAAAATCTTACCATGTCGATGGAGCGGGGTAAATGTTATTGTGTTTGATGAAGTTAGTGTTAATCCACCATATACTCCAGAATCTTGTAAACTTGTGAGTGGTGATAATCAAAGGTTGTTGACAATGGTCAAACAGAATGTTAGTAACGCGTTGGAAAAGCTGGGCACCGAAGTTAAAGGAGGTTAATTAACATAATAAATAATAAACAAAAATGTAGCAGTAGAAAAAATTAAAAAAAAAATTAAAAATTTATTTATATGAAAAGACAATTAGACAAAAGTATTAATGTTAGTATAGATCTTGGTGTGCTTCTAGGAAATGACTGTTGCGCTGGAACTCGTTAACAAACTTTTGTTTGCAGAGTCCACAAATACATGCTTTTTCTTTTGAGGTAGTTAGCTTGTTTGGTGGTGGTAATGATGGTAGCATAACGAACATATTAATAATAATTTGTAGTTGGAGTTTAAAGTTTGAAAGAAGTGGATCTAAAAAAAAATCTGCAGTTCATAATAACGAGAAAAAAGGCTAGTATTTATACAATGTTTATAAAATCACGATTTCATTTCTATATATTGCAGGTCGATCTAATAGATCAAAAAAAAAAAAAAAAATGGACATCACGCTACGTATACCCGAAAGAAGCAGTCAAGTGAGCCAGAATACCCAATATTTCTATAGCGCGGGGGAGGGAGAGTGTATTAGTTTAGAGGTATCTATTTACAATTATAACGACTTCGCTAAACCTTTTCCCGAATTCAGTAAAATTTAAATATCCAGTAAATGTCTGTCTGCATATAGAATCTCATCAATGATCTTTTAATTTGAGGAAATGATATTACTTTTTTGTCTTGAACTATGGGCAAGGGCGAGATTAACTCATATGTTGATAAACAACTGTTACAAATTAATAGCCTAGCTAGTTTGAGTAATGGTCGACGACGGGCAACGGGTTGAGCCACAGATAGAGTGCTTCAGTAGTTGTGTATACAAAAGACCAGAGTGAAAAAAAAAAAAAAAAAAAAAGCAATATTATGTGCATTATTCTCTAATTTTAGCAATAGTTTTATTGATTCAGATAAGTTGTACAATCATGAGACTCGGTGGTGGTAAAATGTTAACCGAAATAACCTCAAAACCAGCTTGAAAAGAAAGAAAAAAGCCGCACGCAAATGTATGCCATAAAACCTAAAACTGTAGCGGAAATTATTATTTTTTATTTTTTTTTTAACTGTTAGAATCCACACTTGATAATAATTATAAGGTTACAACAGCTAATTTAATAGAATATGGGTTAAAATATCTATTAGAAAAATAATTATTACCGCAAGACCGCTAACACTAGATGTACAACACTAAAAGTTATAGGAAAAAATAAATATAGATAAAGTTACAGTCCTATACGCCCCATCAATTGCGAACGTTCTCCCCGATCTATCGGTTTCGATCAATTTGATTGCAACATAAACACCAGCGGGGTGCTTTGTTCAATCAATTAGAGCTTCAGGCGCTTGATAAGTTGTGTCTTAATAATTCTGTGTTTGCCCTTAAACTAATTAATTAATTGTTCTTCACTCTGTTGCTATACTGTCACAACGTTACTATTCATTCGATGCGGCTTGTCTTTCTTTCAATGCCTGGAGTCACATTAATTTGCATCAGGCTTTGGCCAATTCTTTTTTCTTTTTTTTTTTTATGGATTAAGTCTGACACTCAAACGCCGGACTAGTCATTCGCGTGCGCCTGCCCACATTTTTATTTCACCGCAATGGAGCAAAAAAAAAAAAAAAAAAAAAAGGCTGACAAATCTATAAAAAGTCCGTAGACTGTAAGAAAGGAGAAAAGGTTATTGTGTTGTAGTACGATATCTGGAAAGTGGATCTAAGCAGTTGCCCACCTTTTTTCAAGGTACGGGGGACGCTTAGATAGGTAACTAAAACACTGAGAGGTGGGCAAAAAGATTGATATACAACATGAAAAGTTTGATAAGTTTGGAACATGAAAAGAACCAAAAAACAATTAAGAGTAAAACTTCATAAAATAACAGCCATTAGTCGTGTAAACATGTATATAAAACAAATGATTAATAAATAATAAATAGATTAGTAGTAAAACCAAAACTTCGCGGACCAAAAAAATAAAGTTCAACTTTTTTTTTTTATAGCTTCTTTTTTAATACTTTTTTATTTTGGTTTTTTTTTTTAACTCAATGAAGATGATGATAAATAATGTAGCAAGTAAATGCATCATGGTGATAAAAGATTACCACACCTTATATTCTTCTGGAGGAAAATGTTCCCGGTCAATATGTTTGTAAGCATCTTTGATTGTTGGAAAGTATTTACCACAACCGTGTGGGCATGGATAACCTTGAGGACCAGGCATTATGATCAAAAATCTGGATTTGTTGTTGTTATTGAAAGGTTGTTAAATAGAGAGGAGGTTAATAACACAAGTGATAGATAGTTTATAAATTATAAATGTTCTTAGAAGTTTGTATTTGATAGAGAACAAATTTCTTTAAAAAAAAAAAAATTTAAAAAATAGGATTATGGACCCTATTTATAATTCTAACCTCACGGCATTATGATTAATAGTTGAAAACACCCGTTTATAAAATGTAATTATTAATACAGTTATTTTTTTATTTATTTATTTTCTCTTTTCATTAATTTTTGGGGAGCTTTTTTTTATTATTATTATTATTCTGATTCTATTAGATGTGTCTTTTCTTTTTTTTTTTTTTTTTTTATCTGATATCACGTTATTGCATATGGTAATGAGGTACATGCCCATCGGGATAAAGATTTCAGAGTTTTTGTTCAGGTACTTCCTAACCTTATCTATCAATGGGGTCTTTTTACTTACATGAGTCTAAACATTTACAATATTTTCAACAAATTGTGATATAATAAACAAGGCAAAATTCAGCCAAGTTGGGCATCGCATCAGATAGTGCTACGTACTGCCACCAAACTACCTTACTAAACTACATATGCATGGAGGACCTTTTTTTTTTTTTTTTTTTTTATCAATTTCGGTTTTAGATTTAGATTTCGGATCGATAAACAATAATAAGCTTCTACAATAAAATAGCGGGTACATTGCTCAATCGCATGTGAAACAATTCTATCCACAAAGTATAGCATGCTCAAATCATTCGATCTTGATCGATAACAAAAGGGGGCAATAAACATCGGAGTCTCAACTTAACGTTATCTTGGTACTGAATGTACCAGGGCCAGTTATTTTGTGCCTGCGCCGCGAGAGCTTTCAATTTCGAAGCGGTAGCTTTTTAGACTCAGTCATAAACTTAAAGTGCGTGCATCTGTGTGCCTATGACGTTTGAAGGTCCTCTTTATCCGCTTGTTTGCAACAAAAAAACAAGGTACCACTACCAAGTTACTGGAATTTAGCCCTTAATTAGGGTTCTATGCTTAACAACTGTCCCAAACAATTGGTATAAAAAGCTTTCGAGATCTATTGATATTGCCATGCAAGTGGTTGATTGTTTAATGTTCGTTTGCCATAATAAAGAGTCATCAGTTCAAATTAATTGATATCATGCCATGGATGCATCGCTCCACTGCACTCTTGCGTGCTAAAACTTTAAGTTATGGCCAGTAATTAGTCTAAATACTTTAATAGCCTATACTCACAGGATTTTTCAAAACTAGAATGAGCAAGATGTGTTGTCAGTAGCTTGTATTATTTTAAAATGTCTCGTTTTGATAATTTTCTAAGCTTATAAAATACCAGCGGATGTATAAGATCCAAACGATCCAGGGCTCACCGTGACGTGGCTTGCGGATATCCCTACCAAGCCGATGTTTTCCGATAAGAGATACATTTATTATATTAGTTTTATAACTCTGTAATGAACCGTATTCTATTTTATCATCTAGTAATCGTAATGATAAGAATTTTCTAAAAAAAAAAAAAAAAAAAAAACATCCTCTATAGCTGAATTTACTTTGAAGTTCGGTCAATTGGAATCCTCCTCCCTGTGCAAATTGAGAGCCATCCAGCCGGAACGATTGTTAGAAAATTTGGATTGCTAGTTTTCATTTAATTGTTGGTATTTAGATAGAAAGGAGCAAAAATGATTAATTAAGGTTCGATGGTTGCCGTTGGTACCTAAACAAATAATAAAATATATTTTGAAACCATTTTTAAAAGTTACGGATTAGGGATCAATGATTCTTTTTGTGCCAAAGTCGTTCTTACAATCGAGTTGGTATAGCCAAGCACCCTCGACACCAAATTTTCAATTTACTTCGGCTTGTTTCAGAGTTCAGTTTAGAGGCTTTTAAGCTCGTCTCTGACCGAATTTACACGCTGATAATGTGTAGCGCCGCATGTTCATAAGCCGAGTTATGCATGCTACAAAGATCTGTCAATGCAAGATCTTTTTTAAATTAATATCCCAACTTCCCCACATCCAAAAAGATTTACATCCCAAGTTTTTAAAGAAAAAACAATTTTTTTTTTTTTTAAATAATGATATAATACAACAAATAATTATGTTGTATCCTGGATATCGACTTTTTAAAAGTTATGATTAAATTTAGCTATTTCTCACGGCGCACATATTTAAATATTAGATTACGCTTTCGATCTCTCCAGATTGATATTTAATCCATGCGTATATAAAAACTGTGGGGCAAAAAGATTAGGTTTGCTATCGCCATATCGTAAGTTGGCCTTATGACGTTATGATGTTTGTACTGGCAATTGATAAAGGAAAAAGTAGTCACTTTCAAACATCAGCTTTTTTGCGGTTTTCTCTTGGTACATAATGAGTATCTTATATTTATGTTTAATATTATTATCAAATGACCATGACGAGATAAAATATTATAAAAGTAAGCCAATAAATAAATATGCATGGCGGTTTTTGCTGCCCTGTCTCGTTCTATTATTAGTTAATATCCATCAACGGTATATATATTTGTATAAAAGAAAAAACGGTGAGCCGCAAGACGCATGGTTCCCAATATTTACAATGAAGCTGCCGTGGAAATTATCGCTTTGGAGGTTATCAGCGTTACCATCTAAAGTTTTTTTTTTCCTTTTACAAACTCTAATCCATTTTGTGTAGATATAATCAGCACAAAAATACATTCAAAAAAGTGTAACACACACATATAATTAATATATAAAATAAAATATAGTAAGATTAGTAATATTAGCCTGGGCAAAACTCGTAATGTTTGGCGATTTGACGTTTTTCAACATTCGCTTTACAAACTGGACAAACTGGCATTTTTTCAAAATTTCGTAATAAATTGATAATTAAATAACAGAGGATAGTTAAAAAAAAACAAGAGTTGCAATTGTGGGAAACATCTCCCGATTTAAATAGTTGGATAGTTTTCTAGTCAGCCAACATCCCAAACACACTAAAAATTCAAGAACGCTAGCCAAGTAGTAATTAGTAAAATTTCATAGCCAGTTAAATAAATGATGCCTCTTTGGCAAGTTTCGCACATCCACCTGTCGACACTGCGAAAAGCTATGCATTAAATGAATTTTCAACGCATGACCGGTGAAAAACTCTATTTTACAATTGGGGCACTGGAAAATATCCCCATCATCAACCCATGTCAACCACTTTGGAGTAGTGAATTCTCTTTCCTCTGATTCCTTTTTTGAGAATTTAAAACTGCCTGGAACCGCTTCTTGTCTGGCCTTTGGATGGTTCACATAAGAATACGGACTATTCTCTGAATAGATGCAAGTTGAGTATGAAAATGTAATATGGCTTGGGTTGATGGGTTGCTTGTTAATAGCTGTCCCTTCTTTAACTGGCTGAGCTACTTCTGCAGATGATGCTGGTGTAATTGTTGTTTGGCTAGAATTGGAATGGTTCGTTATAACTGTCCGGCTGGTGGACGTTCTAGTAGCCATGTCATCGGAATAGTTGTAGTAATCACTATTACTGCTATTACTATTACCCGCTTCAAATAGTCTCATTCGTCTAGTTCTAATCTATTAATGCCTGTATTCTACAAGTTGTCTTGGAAACCGTTACGTTTTTGTTTTTTATTTTGGATATAAATATATTATAAAGGAAAGAAAAAAAGGGGAGAAGGAAAAAAACAATCTGGTCTTAGTTTTTTATATTTCTATAATTCTTCATGTGAACTAGTATGTAAACATCCCCAATATTTTTTGATATAATATTATAATCTAAACAGTTATTTTTGTATTAAATATATTTATTGACAAGGATGGCTTCATTCTAGTATGAAACCTCCTTTACCTTATCAAATACCAAATAGAAATATAATAAACCTCAAATTCTTATCCCTCCTCCTCAATTTCGCAACCAATCAAAAACTAACAATCTGATCTAATATTATCGTGTTATTTAGCTAGTGACGCTAAGTTTCCTCAAAGAATTTGCAAACAGGGCTAGGGTTATTAAACTACCCCGTCGTTGTGTAAATGTTTCTAGCAATTGAAGATTATAAGCCTATCAATTATTGTTGATTAATATCCGTTCCAAAGTACTAGGTTGGTTTGATAACTAGTTCTAAAGACTAGCACAAAGATCTGCAATCAGCTAGAGTAACTTACTTGGCAGCTGTTTAACAGTTGATCAACTGCAGCTTTTTAGCCTGCTCATCGCCAGACCGAGCGGCGCTAAAAAAGGTCACGGATATTAATTAAAGTATGATAGCGTGTAAAACTTAGTTATAGCGTCTAAAGCTGGTGACAGGCTTATAATCACTTACTAGTTCGTACCAAAATATATATATATATTTATAAATAGATTGTTTAATCAACAGGTGTACATAAAATGTCTAGCCGTGCGGCTTTAATTATGAAATGATAGAACCAATCTATGCGACGTTGGTTGCGATAAACCACGGCCCCGGCCGGTGGCTCAAGACGCACCCTGCAGCTGTTAGCCCAGCCGCACCATTTTGGTGAATGTACCCGGGTACTAGGCCCTCAAATATTTTGATTACATTTGGGGTGTATCAATTACCCCTGTAATTTATAACAAGACAACCGCTACCCTTTTTTTTTGGGCCATTTTTTTTTAGCTAATTTGTTCAAACAAATTTTAGACATACCATGGATATAATATCGTTTATAACTCACTTATTTTAATTTTGTTTCTTGCCATATTATATATCGTAGTCATCGCCAACGGTACGCTTATATAACATAAACACTGCACAACTAGAACTCACCAAACTTGACGTGAAGGCCAAAAATTTGCGATCAGTTGGGTATAAGCGCCGAGCACGTTAATAATTTTTCAACTAACCTACTACGTCAAAATCAGATAAACTATCACTTCTCATCGCCATTGTCAGTTTATTTTGCATCTACATCACTTTTTCACTTGAAAGTTTGTATCAATTTGCTGATTCGGAACTAGTTCGTGTTGAAGATTACTTGGAGTTTGGTTTTCCTTCTTTCGAATTTGATAATATTGTAATATAAGAAATTTACAAGCAAACACTCAGGCCCTTATGAAATTATAGCAATTGATTGAAAACTCAAACACATATCGATTAGATTTAAGACTACTGGAAACGCGCATAATAATAGTCATAATAACAATAGGTATACACAAAAATGTCACTAGTAGCAGACCCAAGGCATATATTCTTCTTATCGTCATGTGCTTCCTACTTTAACTGATAATATTGATATGTACCCGAAAGATCAGTTGGAAATAACCGAACTGTGTGTTAAACATGGGGTGCAAGCAGTGGACACAGTGATTGACGTAAGAGAGAGGAATACATGAGAATGTACGATACTCCTTAGTGCTTAATGCCTTTTTTGTTTTTTTGTTTTTTGCAATTGCTAAAAGTTAAAAATTTTCAAAAAAATACTGAGATACATAAATCTAACTTTGGGACTCCTACAGTTTTTATATTTATCAAAGCATTTAGAACGTAATAAAAAATAACTTTATTCGTCTTCTTGTTCAAACCCCATGGGGATAACCTTCCCCGGGTTCATTATATACAACGGATCCAAAGACCTTTTAACCTGTCTCATCAAATCGACCCCCGAGATCCCTACTTCATGGTCCAAATATTTCTTCTTACCAACACCAATACCATGTTCACCAGTAGCGGTACCATCTCGTTCCAATGCTGCATAAACCAACCGATCTACAAACATTGCGACTTTTTCATGTTCATCTGGGTGGTACGGAATGATACAATGAAAGTTACCATCCAAAACATGGCCAACAATACCACCTTTGATCCCCTTGTCACCCATATCTCTCTTAGCATATGACACGATTTCTGGTAGTTTTGAAATTGGCACTGCAACGTCTGTTGTCCATGCCATTGACCCCTTTGGAGCAGAATCTAAAATACTCCACAAGGCATTCTTTCGAGCACTCCATAGAGTAAGCTGTTCATCCTCATCTTTGGCGAATTCAAAAGTTTTGGAACCGTTTTTTTGTGCTATTCCTTCAACGTATTCGATTTGTTCATTAACCATAGATTTAGTACCACTGAATTTAAAAAATAAAGTTGGAACTTCTTTCCATTGTCGTTCGGTTGTTTTTGCTTCGTTGATAGATCTTAACGCAACGTCATCCAATAATTCTACTGCACCAATGATTAACCCTTTTTGCACGACTTGTTCTACAGTATCTGCCGCATTTTGAATAGACGGGAATGTTGCAACACCCACGCTTGTTAATTCCGGTAATGGGGTCAATTTCAACGTAGCCTCGGTGACAATTCCTAGTGTGCCCTCACTACCAATGAACAATTGAGTTAAATTGTAACCGGCAGAACTTTTTCTTGGCCGTTGTCTAGTCTTTACAACAGTGCCATCCGCTAATACCACAGTAAGATTTACAACATTATCTGCCATCCGGCCATATCTACCAGCATTGGTGCCACTACACCCGGTGCCGATCATACCACCAATTTCAGCACCAGGGCCTGGATCTGGCGGGAAAAACAAGCCATCATCGCTCAAATAATCATTCAATGCTTCCCAATTGAGCCCCGGTTGAACCACAATATCCAGATCCCGTTTGTTATATTGCAAAATCTGATCCATTCTTGAAAAATCAATACATACCCCGCCATGTGATGGATTGAAATGTCCTTCTAATGAGGTCATTCCGGAAACAGGAATGACCGGAATTCTATATTCATGACAGATTGCCATAATTTTGGCAATTTGTTCGGTGGATTCGGGATAAATAACCAATGCTGGTCGTTCGTGTTCTTTCGCGTGATGGGTGTTCCAATAAGTATCCGAATGTTCATCTAACTGGCCTTTTTCATTGGTGTAATTTGTCGATTCGCCCAAGATTTTTTTAATTTCTTCAAATGCCTCAGCTTGTTCACTTTCTGAGGCATATTTTACAGGGTGTACTCGATCTTTGGTTAATGTGCTGAAATTATCTTTAATGTTGAACGAATCGTTGTGGACTATATTTGAATTATTCTTGTTGTATGCCCATAATGTTGTGGCAGTGATACCTACCCCACATGCCAGGGTTTTGAAACTCTTGGCCCATGTTGTCGACGGTTTGAGCTGTCTGTTCAATAGTTTGGCCGATTGTCGAAACATGCTTGATTAAAAAAAAAAAAAAAAAAAAAATCAAAAACGAGATCAAAGGTTAATATTGTTTATTTATAGTGTAAGCAAAATTCAAAATAAACTTAAGAACAAAGACGGCGGGTACAATATATATGCTTAAAGAGGTTCTCAGTTTTTTTTGCGTCGGTGAAACTCGCCGTTTTGGCCGGGTCGAATAAGATGTACCAAGCTGAGGTAGAGTCCGCGATACACTTAGACGTACGTCTATTAGGCAAATTAGGTTTCGCTCTCTTTCTTCTTCTTTTTTTTTTTTTTTTTTCAAACTTAACGCAATTGTACGTTGTCTCAGCGCATTGTCCTGCACTTTTGAAAATAACCAATTGGAAAGGTCTTAACAAGTTGCATTAAAAAAAAAAAAACTAGACAAAAAACAAGCATGAGCTTAGTGTACACCCATAATTTTAGCCCAGTCTTGCCTAAGGTTATACTAAGATCTAAGATCTCTTAAGTAAGCCTTACAACTTGTTATCTATAGGTACTCGTAACTGTACGCGTTTTTCTGCGACGCAGCTTCCTCGTAGATCAATATTATATCTGATGGAAAACAGCCAGAAGGTACCAGCTTATTACACCACCCAAACTTACTATAAAAATAGATTGTTTGTTGAAGCACAGGTATAATTTCTTACAAGTCGCACAATTGCGGGGAAACAATGCCTATATATATATTCGAATGTGCATATAAATATACTATCAATTCATAAAACCATGACTATATATTACCTGAGTAAAACAATTCGAAAAGCATCTATAACAATTTAAATTTACAGTTTTTAAAAAATGGGCAACACACATTCAATAAACTTACGAAACAAATCGTACGACCAAACAAGACTACATCACCGTAAAAACAGTTCATTCACCAAAGCCGCATCTCAGGCCCACCATTATGTTTCACACCAAAAACGTAAACCTCAATGGAAATCTTATCAAAGTAAAATAGAAAATGTACAATGTTGATGATAAAAAAAAATAAAAAAAAATAAAATTGAGTATACAAAAGATAAATTTTTATCTAAAATAAGTTTATAAAAAATAGGAAAAGGAATTTTTTTTTTTTTTTAACCTTGAAATGCATTTGGCGGTAACCCCCCTTTACTTTGTTCAAACAACGCCATTGCTTGTTGAGGATTGAATTCAGCTTGTTTGGTACACATTAGAGCATATTCCGTATTCAAATTAGTAGCTTGCATCAAATTTTGAACAACCATGATTTGTTCAGAATTTAAGCCGTTAAACTCCGGTGGCACACCGCCGCTATTACCACCACTCCCAGGTGGTATAGGTGCAGCCGCCGGTGTTGGCGTTGCAGAAGCTACAGCTGCTGGTGCAGTTGCTTTATATTGTTCCAAGTCTTCTTTCCAAGCATCAAGGCCAGCATAAGACCGTAATGTAATCATATCACTTGCAATAACCCAAGCGCCATTGACTTGTAAAATTATGAAAGTTCGATCAAATGATCGTTGATTGTTACTATTCGATGGTTCCAAAAACTCCCCATGTAAACATATCGTGATCCCCGCATCACCTTCAGCTCGGATATTATTAGTATACCACACATCAATACTAAATTTGCCGCCTTGGAAATCATGTTTAGTATTTGGCAGTCTTCTAAAAGTATTTGAAATTGCTTGTTGTCCAACATACATTCGATTCTGTTTCTGAGAATGGCTTGAGATCTTTAATAAATTTCGCGATAATGGAATATATGTGCTCCATTGTGCATATGCATTGAGTAGTTTCGGAGCGCCAGTATCGACTGCTACCGACAAAATACTCATGTCATCGTATAATTGTAATAATTGGGTCCGATCGCTATCATATAGTTGGAAATATGAATTCAAAAACCCATTAGCAACATTTTCAATTTCTCCATTTTCAAAAAAGCTGCTTTTCATTGGATTCGGTAACCTTGGAATCGTGATCTGTGCTGGATCTCGAATCATCACCCCGTCCAACATTATTAGTTTACTAAAAACTTTCATAATGTTTTCTTTATAACCAGGTTGATTGCCAATCGGATTACCATTCAAGATTAATTCTCGCAATTGAGGGAACTTGTGTCTCCAGTTTTCCAATACTTTGGTGTTTGAAATTTGATTATTTGCTAATGACAAATTTTTCAAATTTGGAATTGATTGCGATAAAGTTGTAACCGACGCGATATCTTGAAGATTATTATTTGATAAATCAACACTATCAATTTGGAACCCAGTATCGCCGGCTAATTTCATTAATGCTGAAAACATTTTACTTGGTGTGAAAGTACCTAAAGAGGCCAACATTGGATCTTCTCGCATATTTGACATGTTTAGCAACTTGTTCTGTGGATCAAACCTCTGTTGTAAACATTGTTTCAATAAATCTATCGTATTGACTGTTTGAGGGTTTGATTGTTGATTTGGTCCTTTTCTTACTCTAATACTTAATGATTGACCGGCAAATCGAACACCATTATAATTTTCAATAGCCCTTGCTTGATCTGGTGGTACAAACCCATGCATAATGTCTCTTTCTACATAAATATTTCGTAATTGACATCCGGTCTTTCGGTGAATAAATCCAATAAAGTCATCTTTGGATGCCTGATTCCAATTTTTGAACGTAACTTCGGTTAATTCTTCATCAGTTTCCATCCCATTTTGATTGTTCCGTGGGAATGCGTTAAAGTTGTTTCTTCCACCACGGCCACGTCCTCTAAAACTCATTTTTCTTTTTTTTTTGAAATTATTATTATAAAAATAAAGGTTAGAACGTAAACTTTCGTGTTGATGATTCTTTCTTTCTTTCTTTTTTTTTTTTTTTTTTTTTTTTTTATGAGATGAGGTAAAAATAAAAAAATTTAAGGTTTGGGAAGAATAATCCTTGCAGTGTGAAATTGTTAGTGTGAAATGAAATATATCGGCACCGACCCCGAGAGAAATTGGAACAAAAAAAAAAATAAAAAAAAGAATAAAGGCAAAATTGCTTACTTGTATTATTTTTTTCCGTTCGAAACTGGACACGCCAAAATCTGAAAAATTAAAATCACCGACACGTATACATTAACAAAAATATTTCCCAGCCAAAAAAATTACCTAAACTTCTTTTTTTTGTTAACACTCCTTTTTTCAACCTTTATTTTTTTAAATTTTTTTTTTTTATTTTTTTTTTCCCTTCGTCATCGCAACAATAATTGATACGAAATCATGAGCGACTCACGGTATTCGTATGATGATAAGGCAGAAGTGTGGCCGTATTTTGGCGTCACACTCATGGGCACAATTCTTATCCCATGGACGTATATCGCCATCCGTGGAGATACCAACAAAAAAATGGAACCAGAGTTGAGTACTAAATATCATCCCGACAATTATGATGAAATACAAAAATTTAAATCCAAAGAAAAACGATCAAGAATTTTCAGAAAATCTAATGTTGTACTTGTAATTGGTTGGGCGTTGATGGCGTTGTTGATTTATATCATCAAAACTCAAGAACCAAGTTCGGATGAAGATGCCAAAAAAATATTCGATCCTTATGAAATTTTGGGACTATCACTAAGCACTACTGAACGACAAATCAAATCTACTTATAGAAAGTTATCTCTAAAATTCCATCCAGATAAATTGAAAGAATTTGGTAATTCAACCAGAGAAGAAATGGAAGCCCGATATGTTGATATTACAAAGGCTTATAAAGCATTGACGGATCAAGTTACTAGAGATAACTTTTTGAAATATGGTCATCCTGATGGTCCTCAACAAACAAGCCATGGTATCGGTTTACCAAACTTTTTGGTTGAAGGGAAGGGGAGTCCAATTGTTATTGGGTGCTATGCTGTCGTAGTTGGGGTTGTTTTGCCATGGGTTGTTGGTTCATGGTGGACTGATCAAAAGACTTATACTAAGAATGGTATTCATCAAAAATCGGCCGCAGTTTTCTTTGAAGCATGTGCTAAAGAACAACCTCATTTTATTAATTATGACAAGATTTTGGGCATGTTGACAAACGCAGAAGAATTCAAAATTTTGATTAAAAATTCTAATCCAAAGTATATTCGTCAATTGATTGAAGCACATTTAAATAGAGCCCCAGTTGATAAAGAAGTTGACAAGTTGACTGTTGTTAGTAGATGTACAAAATTGTTGGATGGGTTATTGGATATTGCTAGTGCCTTTAAAGATGCTGGATTGTGTCAACGAATTATTGAAGTTGAAAGATGTATTGTTCAAGCTGTTCCTTTGAAGGATCAAGTTTATGGTGAATTATTACAATTACCAGGAGTCAAATTATCCGATGTTGGTCCAGAAATTGACACCAAATTGAATTCTGATGCTGAATATATCGCTTCCAAAACTATTCCAAAATTGCATTTGTTGAAAGCGTTTTTCCGAGTTCCTGGCGAAGAAGGATTGGTTCCTCCACAATCTCAAGCGCATTTGATTATTAAATACACAATTATCCCACAGGGTAGTAAATTACCAAAGATTAGCGATGATTTGTTGAAAGATGATGATGACAAGGATCACAAAATCATGAGTGAACCATTATCAACAAATGACATCGCACCATCAATTCCTAGCGTCCATGCACCATACTTCCCAGTTCCTTACAAACCATCATGGTATGGCTTCTTGATCAGTGAACGAGATAATAAAATTATTGATGGTCCTGCAGAAATGTCTAAGGTTTATTATGACAATTTGGAATTGTCCCGTGAACAATTAAAGGATGCAAAGAATCTAACCATTGGTAGTTTCAAGATCCAATTGGGTGCATCCACTCCGAATGAAGCTAGTACTTATCAATTCAAATTCAGTTTGTTGAATTCAGGTTATTTTGGGTGTGATATTGTTGATACTGTGGAAATGGAAATTACCGATTCACCACCTCCATCATCAGCAGCAGTTCCAAACAAAACATCCGATGATAATGAAGAAGATGATGACTATAGTGATGTAGAGGATGAAGAAAAGAAGGACGAATCTTCAGATGATGAGGAAGAAGAAGAAGATTTGAGCGATATTGATACTGATACTGAAGATGAGGCTGAAGATGATGAAAAGAAAAAACAAAAGTAAGTTTCTTAATATTTATATAGTAATTGGAAGAAAAAAAAATTAATAATATATAAAAAATCCAACTGTCTTTCCCACAAATACTATCTCTCTTTAGTGGGCTCTGTTCTATTTTAGTGGAATAACCATTCTTTCCAACTTTTAGCAGGTTTAGCTTCGTTTCCGGATTCTTGTTTCAGCAATGAAGCCCGTTCATTTGAATGTTGGGCTGGTAAAGTAGGAACGCTTGTAGCGAAAGTGGCGGTGGTTAAAAGGGAGACGACTAAGGCTTTGATTTGCATCTTTTGGATAGTGTAGTAGAGCGTTGTTAGAGGGTTGATTCCTGGAAAATGAATTGTATAAAGTTTAGTTTAGAAGGGAAACAATATAGATATTTATACAAAAATGGTTAGTGATATTATTCAAATAAGATTTTCAAACGTCGTTAATCTATCTCGGATCTTAGAATTACTTGAAGTTTTGATAACATAGGTATCAATTAGTGTTTTGGAATTTAGATTCATCTGGGATTCGAGTCCGTAGCCTCCAAATTTTCACTGTTTAATATTATATATATATCAAACTTTATTGATAACAGGTTTTAACGTGTTAACAAGATTTGCAAATAGTTGGTTAGATTGGAATTAGCAAAGAAATTAAAACTTAAAAGGGAAACTGGGTTATAAGAAATTGAGTAAAGTTAAGTAATTTAGAAGACATCGCATGAATATTGAACTTTGTCTATACATTCTATTTTTTATTTTAAATGTGAGCCGCACACTCTGGTGCATGAACTTGTACATGAACTGGGGGGGGAGCCAGTGGTTTAACGCGTAGGCTTAATTATAAATCCTCCCAACGTGTGAAAATTGAAAAAAAATAAAAAAAAAGGATTGTCACCGATCGACTTGTATCTAATACGACACGTTGGCTCTGATGGATCAAGTAACAAGCATGGACAACTCAACCGCCACCGTCACTATAAGCCAATATGTTGAAGAGTGGACACAAAATGTAACTGGATCATTCAGTTCTATTTATATGACATATCTCGCTATGCTTATTAGTGCTGTCACAATTATTTATTTTTCAAGTATTTCAACATTACAAAAACCATCACTAGCAAAAGACCCAGATACTCAATCAGTGTTATACCATCCATCAGACTTTGAACAGGCAACTACGGATGATAGAATTGAAGCGTCACATGCAAAGCTAATGCCATTCACTGCGGCAGCTGCGTTACTGGGGTTATATGGTGCATTCAAGTACTTGGATGCTGCAATGGTTTCCAAAATTTTGAAGTATTATTTTATGATTTTCACCTTTGTTAGCATCATTTCTACTACTTCATCTATTATCAAAGGTTTATTGCGAGTTTGGTTCAACTATGCAGTACCATGTGGCACTATTCTTTTTGCAAAAGACCCAGATCATGGTACCAAATTAGTGGATGATAAAGGTGAGTACAATACAGTTGATAAAAAAAACGTTTACGGCGTAATTGGGTATGATTTGACTGATATTTTGTGTATTCCAATTGGGGCATTAGTTTGCTACGCTTATTTAACTTTTATGGAAAACAATTGGATTTTGGGGAACGTTATTGGTGGAAGCTTAGCCGTTAACTCTATTAAACAAATTCGTCTAAGCTCATTCAAAGTTGGGTTAATTCTATTAACTGGATTATTTTTCTATGATATTTTTTTTGTGTTTGGTACTGACGTGATGATGACAGTGGCCACCAAAATCGAGGCACCAGTTAAACTAGAAATTCCAAGGCCCAAACGATCAATAGATGACTTACGACCAATGGCAATGCTAGGTCTAGGCGATATTGTCGTCCCGGCTTTTTTCATCTCTTTATGTTTAAGATTTGATTGTTGGAGGTTTTATAAAGCCAACCCTGAATTACCATTCCATTTAAAACGACCTTTTGATAAAACTTATTTTAATAGTGCCATGCTTGCTTATTTGGCAGGTCTGGTTTTGACTCAAGTTGTGATGACTATTTTTAAAGCTGGCCAACCTGCTTTATTATATCTATGCCCTTCTATTGCATTTACGGTTTTGGGTTTGGCATTATACCGAGATGAATTGGGATTGTTATTTGCATATGATGAGTCAATTCCAAAAGATGACGACTCTGGTAGTGAGGACGAAAGTGAAACTGACGATAAAAAAAAGAAATAGATTAAATAGAAAATTATTATTGCAATTGTTTTACAAGAACAAATACCTCCCCCAGTCCTTCAATATTCTTCTTATCCTCCGATTTTTTTGTAAAGCCAAATTTTTTATAAAATTCCATAGCTTCTTCATTATTAACTGGCACATAAGCATACATTTCCTGCAACTTCAATTCTTTACAATGATCTACAATACTATCCAATAACATTTTGCCAACACCCTGTTGTCTATAAGGTTTCAAAACTGCCAACACATTGATGATAATTTTAGTTGGTATATTATGGTTTTTGGCAGATACATCAATCGAACATCGTAGAGCACCAACCGGTAATTCGTTATAAAAAGCTAATTTGACCAACTCATTATTTAATTTTAACGACTCGTCAAACCATTTTTCTGAAAAATTTGAAGATGGTAATAAAGTTGAAGTTAATTTTTTTAAAACCCCAGCATTGTTGGCAGTTAAATCATCTAATTGTAAACTGGGCATGTTAACTTTGTCAGTATCGATCTCCTGTGTGGTAGTGAATAAATTTAAAGTCTTTGAGAAAAAAAAAAAATTTAAAAAAAAATTGGGTCTTCCCACGATGATTAAATATACCGTCCCGGAAAGTTTATAACCAACAAAACTTTACATCAAAGGTAAGAAGCCGACCCTATGTTAAACTTTTGTTATACGAATAAATCTAGGAGATTAGATAGATTTCCGAAATTACAGGCGAGTTTTTTTAGCAATTCTAAACCTATTTTAGGTTATTATTTTGTCACATTTGCTCAATTTTTTTTTAGATTTTTGAATCTAAATAACCAAAATACACTTTTCAAGAAACCAAGCAAAACTTTCAGAGCATTGTATTAACCTTAAAGGGTTAATTCTAGCGCTACCCTTTCATGCTTCTCGGCCCCATGGTAAACATCCTTACCCAACTTTAAAAGATTTCGGTAATTTCAGATCTTAAAGGGTTTAATTATTACCTTTTAAGAACTCGCTAATAATGACTACCGTGGAATACTTAGCAGGTTCGTTGTTACATTGACGTCCCCCCTCCCCCAAAAGGTCATGAAAGTTCTTCCATATTCTTATGCTATTTTCAAACAATTATTTTGGTTGTTGGAGATTAATATATTAATCCCTAGATACTGGCTGTTGAACATACAATCTCGATCTCTTTTATTCGTCTTATGCTCATTCAACCACTGACCGGCCCGCCAATTGCTGTACCACTGAACAATTTGCCTGGAAAACAACAGTATGAGCTGTTCAACCCCTGATAATCAGGAGCCTTCACAATCAAATCTACACTCAAAAGCCTTAGGTAATACCTTTATGTACAGTAGGAATATTAGCAATGGTCTGCAACTTGTAGCGCAATTGATATAAGCTAGTTGCAGTTGCGGGCTAATGGCACACCAATACTCGATTTGAAAAACTCATTCTAAGTTTTTGTTTTATTTATCAAGCTGCGCCAAACATGATGATAGAGATATGCAATATATGTGACAAACATGATAATACATATAATATCTCAGTATAGACAGCATATAAGGGTAGATTCTATTGATTCAATCGCGTGCGTCTTTATTCTAATCTAATTAAACCGCTTTTTCCTTCGAAGTATTGGCCAATCTATATTTCACTCTTTAATTGTTATCTCATTTTCTTATAATGAAAACGCAGGGTCGAGATGTGGCAACTTTACTGTTTTTTAGAAATTTCTAACTGTAACTTGCGGCTATTGCGTATAATGGAAAATTATAAGAGTAATTTTACTGCATGAACCACAACAGTAAAAACATAATGTGACCACTTAAAATATTATGAGCCATGCTTTTTTTTTTTTTTTTTCATGCGTATACTTATACTTATAGTTAGTAATAATGGCCAGCTGAAACATTCATGACAACAATGAAAGTGAGCTCAGTTAAAACCAAAAGAACTGAAACCTAATGAACAGGAAACTATCGGCAGTAATTACTCGAAAAAGCGAAGACTTTTTTATCGATCTCTTCGCCACTCTGCCACTAACTCAGAGGCTAATATGATAGAAGACTATGAGAAATACTTTTACGCCTATCACACCTAGGCCAGTCTAGAACTCTATATCGGTTCCAACACAGCACAGTAACGGTTTTCCGGCCAATATACGTTGAATAATACAAATGGCCAATGCTAATGGTGTTAAATAATTATTTTCAGGGATCGTTTTATTATAGTTCACATATAGACCAGCTGTTATATTATTAGATAACACATATCTTCAGAAACCACCCAGTACCCATTAAAACTCACTACAGGGAACCAAATATCGCTACTCCGATGCGCACCTCAGTGGGCTGGAGATTTATTTCCCTATAGGTGTAGAAGGGTCAAGAATTTTAACCATTAATTCAAGCTTTTTATCCGTTTATATCTCTTCTTTATTACTATCAATAATATCAAAAAACTATTTTAAAATCAAAAAAATATAAATACCCAATATAACTAATAATAAATCAAAAATGTAAGAATAAAGGAAGAATAAAGGAAGATTATGAACCCGCTAATTAGCGCTTATGGTAAGATTTACAATCTGGATCAAGCTGTTGCAGCCCCGCTACTCGAGCGTAACTATAACGCTAATAGAATAGACGGTAAGCCATACTTCTGGACTCGGAGAGTCGTTTGCGGAGACGATACTTTTTTTTTTTTTTTTTTTTCAGTTTCCATAATATATTAAAATACTATATCTTTATTACAATAGTGATATACTTATAAGAATGTGCTGGTTTTACGAAATACCGGTTTTAATCAGGAGCGAAATTTTTATTTTTTTTATTTTTTTTTATTTTTTTTATCTCTTCACCAATCGCGGTTAACTGTGAGTGAGTGAGTGAGAGTGGGAGTGAGAAATAATTTATTTAATCAGGTCCGCTAATAAGTAGCAAAGAGACCTGCTGAGTTTGCAATATACATAAAGCTGTTCCAATTATACTAAAAAATAATAATAATGTTCAATTGTGCCATCCACAGTAGTCATTGGTGCCCTGTTTCCAGTTTAAATCTTTTTTTCCGACTTCAAATTAATGATTCAAAATACTCAGTGAGTGAGTGAGTGAGAGTGAGTGAGAAATCATTTATTTTATCCAGGTCCGCTAATAAGTAGCAAAGACAAAATACTCAGATTACCAAATTTGTTTTTTATCATGAAATTTTTTTTTTTTTTTATCTCTTCTTTATTACTATTAATAATACTAAAAAACTATTTCAATACTTAAAAAATATAAAATAACCAAAAATAACAAAATAATTTCATAACCACTAAAAATAACAATAAATCATAACTTTGAGAATAGAGGAAAAATCAGAAGAAGAAAAAACCCCTAATTAGGGCTTATGGTAAAAACTACA
>JAJLUN010000192.1:6005-30061 GCA_030564365.1 Blastobotrys arbuscula | reverse complement strand
AAAAAATAATAATAATGTTCAATTGTGCCATCCACAGTAGTCATTGGTGCCCTGTTTTCAGTTCTAGTCCTTTTTCTGACTTCAAATTAATGATTCAAAATACTCAGACCGAAGTTCCCTAGGAGAAATACTGCCCGGGAACTGCTCGTAAATCATTTCGAAATACTGCCTTTGACTTTTGTTGTTACAAGATGTAAATAATAATTTTTTTTTTTTTTTTTTTTTTTTCCTTTCTTTTTGTCTTTTTATCGTTTTGTGTTTTAGTAGATAAAATAAATTTGTAGTGGGGGACTTAAAAGTATGGAAGGCCAATTAATAATAATTGATCCTTACACATACAAGAATTCACCGGCCTGATGGTCTAGTTGGTCATGATATTTGCTTTACACGCAGAGGGTCCCCAGTTCGATCCTGGGTCAGGTCATAGAATAATAATTGTTTTAATAAATAGCTTTTTTTGTCTAGTTTTAGTTTAAATACGTTCCCTTTTACTCTTTTGGATCTTGCCTTTTTTTTACAGCGTATATATGATAATTTAGTAAATACTTACTGTTTTCCTATTGATCTATTAGTCAATTAACCTAACTAAGTTTACTATCTGCTTGAAAATTCATTTTTCTATTGATTAATTTATCGGCCATCAAACTATGTACGGTCTCAAAATCGAAAGATATTCGTATAAGTCTATTCCTCTGGTTCAAATTTCATTGCAGCATACATGTACAAAAGTAATTTGAGCACTACTGCCGTGGGACTCTATCCTAATTTCAGGAACTAAGGTAGAAGCCTAAACTTCCAATTCCTATAGCCAAACCATAAAATTGTATATGACAAATAATAAAGTTTCTATCTGTTATGTGCTCAGTCTGGTCGAAATTGCCAAAACCATTTTTTTAAAAAATGCCGAAGTTTCCTGCCCATCATGGTCCTGCATGCAAAGCAATAATGAAGCCAATGTCTATATGTATGTTACATTAATTAACTCTTTTTAATTTTAGTCAATCATTGCATTAAGAGCTTGTGGCCTGCAGTGAGGTTTTTCGGTTATAAGCTTGCAAGAGAGTGAAGGTTGGTTGCATGTTGCTTAGCGTTGACGAACGCTTTCATTCATGAAGCATTAGGATAATTAACAATATATCATTAATCGAAAGTAGAACTTAAACTAATATGACAATAGTTATTCGTAGCCTCGTTTTATAGAGCTCGTTGCGCATACTTGTGCAACTATAGATACCGAAAACAGTCTTTGAGCTATCAATTAATAAAACAGTTTTATTAAACCATCGATCTAAATTTAATTGTATTAATTGCAATCGCCGATTCTCGATTACACCGCCACGATAAAAGCTTTTATAAATTGCTGGGCTAATTAATGTCATTAAGAAATTAGCGAAAGACAAAGCTGTCTTAGTACGGAAGCTCATGACTTAAAAAGTCGTATATTCGGCATTACAGCAACGTCGATTGATTGCGGCCTGATACTATCCATCAATGAAACTTGGGAATTTTATGTTATGGAGATTGTAGAATAAAGTCAATTGAATCAGCTTTTAATACATATCAGAAGGATCTACGCTGAACTCGAATTTATGTAAAATTGGGTAATTCATAAGGTGCTCTAACAATCTGAAGAAGGCCACTTTATATGAGCTTTAAACGTGCAAGTTGAGCATCAGCTTGGGCTTCAGAAATTACAGAGCAGATATCTATCAGCTGGCTTCTTTACCAAACTCTCGACTAGTAATACAATGTTTCAATATCAATCGAGTGTGAGAAAGAACCAAATTATGATAATAGGCGCCTATATTTCTTATGTTAAATATAACTTTATAAGACTAAAGTAAAATTATGGTTGATTAAAATTAGCAGGTCGGAATTTGCAGGATTGAGAGCGCAGTCGAATACACGCGTGTTGCCGGCGCCGTTCACCCGCCCGCGGCTATTATTTAAAAAAGAAAAAGAAAAAAAGTATTTAAAAAAAAACAACAATAAAAGATTTGCGACTACCCCTGAGCGTCATAAATTCACTCCATACTAAGCTCACTTGAAAAAGACACTCCACCCAAATGTTTTGTCAAAATTATTCGATAATTGACATTTTTTAACTAAATTTCCAAACTGAGGGCATGAATACGTAAGAGCAAGAGTATATATCTATTTCCTCTACTACTAGGTATAATAAGATACCCTTCCAGATCGTAAGATTGACGAGATAGTATATGTAGTCGACCGGTAAAGTTAAAATCTTGACACCACAATGTATATTAATGTTCCACACAAATCTTTTCATCAAATAGAAATTACTTTCTACGCACAAGAACAAACTTAACTAATATAGTTCTAGAGGTTTGGTTGTGGGTCAGTTTTAAAAGGCCAGTAACGCCTCAGGACTAATGCAGTAGGCATAAGCGTTAATCTAGCAGTCATCGTTGCAACATGATGTTCATTGAGCTGTGTAAATGTTTTGACCAAAATATAACGTACGCGGCCCTTTAACAATTCATAAGATATATGCAGCCATAATCATGTGGTATTATATAACATCTTAGACAAGCCGAACAAAGAGCGAAGAAAAAGAAAGTTTAGCTGGCATCAGATATTAACTAAATTCTTGTTAGTTATGTAAAACCGAAAAATTCAAAATTTTCAGACAGTTTTCAACAATTATGCTTGTATATATGCACCTCCAACGCACCTTTCTGTAGTAACTGATAACGGTTTTACAGACCTGCATCTTATTATGTACAGCTAAAATAACCAAGCATATTTTATGTATAAGTTTATATGATGTATCAGTTCAAAGCCCCGAGATTATGAATTTTAAAATTAAATACGGAACAGAAGTTCCGATCGATAAAAACTGAACTTCAACTCGCGTTATGATATGTTCAAGTTAAGCTTTAACTATTTTTAGACCAATTGTTTGAGTTGCAAATAACCAGCTCAATTGAACTTGGATACATCATCAAGCACAAGATCGATCTCAATTGACCAGACCTTATAAAGATATCAAAATATAATGAGGGGAATTATTGATATGATGCCATTTGAAAATTATAATCATATCATATTTCAGGCAAGATGCAAAAAATTCAGGAATAATGGGCAAACATTTGAACTGGGGCTCATTAACAGGCAGGATTTTAAGTGTATACCGTTTATTTTATCATGGTCGCAATGAAATTTTGACAATATTCTTGAGACATAAAAAACACAGTGTAAATTTACGCATCGACTCGCGATCGAACTGATCGTCCATGTCTTATAAGCTTATAGGCACGTCGTATGACCCAAAATGTTTCATCGACTATTTTCAAAACATGTATTTAAAGTAGTTTTAGCTTAATAATTAATACCAGCTGATATTAGGTCCGCGAGCTTCAGGCGTTGGAAGGTGTGTGGGGGAAGGTGCCAATTTACAAAAAGCAGTACGTTGTTTATTTGAATCTGAATTTGCGTGTACATATATGGACACAAAACAAAATAAACATCCGCCCTATTAGTATCATTTTCATTCCAGGAACCCTTACGATTTGAAGAAAAACGAGGACAAATGTATTATATCGGGCTTTAAGCCATTTGCCCCAAAGTGCTTATATATATATATTTATGTCGTTATGTCGTTATGTCGCTGTGAGCACCGTAAGCATAAATGGGATGGGTCCTGATTTATGAGCGCACGCATTTATGTAGTTTGATGCGTACAATAGGTTACTGTTATTACTGTGACATTGCTTTCTTTTTGAATCAAACACCGAAAGATGTCTTGAAAGAAAAGAAAAAAAAAAAGAGGTTTCACCAGCTTAAGCAATTGTTAATTTTTGTTTTGCCAAGTTCTTGTAAAAATAGGTTTGGAGTCAAGCCTACACTGTACTTATCTTAATTTAGCCGTTTAAAGTCACTCACGGGTAGAACGTACAGGCCTCTCTTACATGGAGTAGTTGGGAATTAGAGGTTGTCTAGTGCTTTGAGCACGCGATAGTTAGGAAACACAATTACCTTTTTAAATTTTAATTTTTATGTGTGTGTTCTTTTCTTCTTCTTCACCTGTTTTCGATTATACAATCTTTACTACTAAGAATAACTTTGGTTATCAATTAAACTACTCACTCTGTCTAAGATCAGACTCTAATAACATTTTAGCTCGTATTATTTAGATTTCAACTGGAGTAACTGTAATAGTCCAGTTATCTTATCAGTTTTTAAATTTTGATTATAGGGTAATGTTGCCTAATAATAGCTTATCAACTATAAGTATTTATAAGTTGTATATGCTGCTTAAGTCGACCTGAATCGTGTGAATTTTAAAACAATATGAATTGTTTTTTGTTTTTGCATGAATCAAGCACTGCTGCAGATTTATGCGAAAAAAATATAATAAAATAAGAAATGTCGACCTACCTGGAGAACAAACATTCATGGCCAAAAATCGTTTTTGTTTTACTACTAAAAAGAGTCTTGTGGGCCCCTTTAAAATTTCAGATCTCGGTTTTAGGCATCGAAATATTTATATCTTGTAAATTGAAAAAATAGAAGCAGAAGTTTTTATATTAAGGGTGGTCTGATTATAAAATATGTTAAGTCAATAGGGAAAAAGCTTACAGTGTCCTATGGTCGGTACGATTATAAAAGCAGATTGAAAATATAAGTTATTTATTATGTATCACCTCTTAAAAAAAAAGTAAAAAAGATGGTTAAAAGGAGGTACATAATATATAACTTAACTTACAGGAATTGCGCTTCATGTAAGTATTATTAGCCAACATGTAAACCAAAGTTTATCTCTCACTTGTTCTTTTTATTATTTATGCATGCAATTATCACCCCAGGTTCTGTCTTCTGTGCTCTTTTTATTTACAAGACATACATATATATTACTTATTATATTTAACACCTATTGTAGAGAGAACTGCCATATACAGTATATGCCAACAGCTTAGAACTTATCGGCTGCATTAATTGCGCATACCGCTTGAGTCTGGCAATGATCCTTCTCAAATTTATTCAGCCATTTTCAATTGCCGCGTGCGAACGATGACTACAAGATAAGTTTGTACATAATGACTTAAGATATCGATTGGAATTCTAAACCACATGGTCTCAAAAGATTAATAACAAAAGGTAATGATTAATAAAATATATATATATAGTAATAAAAATTTAACGAATAAAAATTAATGAAAGAATAAGTTTCTGTAAACGATTGTAAAGTAAATAATATAATTTTCAATAGGCTTTTTTTTTTTTTTTTTTTTTTTTTTTTTTTTTTTTTTTTTTTTTTTTTTTTTTTTTTTTTTTTTTTTTTTTTTTTTTTTTTTTTTTTTTTTTTTTTTTTTTTTTTTTTTTTTTTTTTTTTTTGTCTGTTTTTTGCTAACCAAAATAATAGTCAATAACCCCACCATCACTTCTTTAAACCGCAAATGGGTTCAATGTTCGTACAGTCAAACATGGAATTGATTTCCCAACTTCGGCTCGTAATATAACTGGTACATGTTGTGATACACGAATCTCCTGAATCAAGTTATCCCCTTCTTTCCGGGTAATAACACTATTTAAATATGAGTCTAAAGGATTCTTCTTCTTTTGTTGATCAATCTGTGGCAAATTACCTTCTTGAGCCGCAGCAGATGCAGCACTAGAAGCCCGCTTTCTTTGAACCCGTTTGTTTTCATCTGCTGGTACAAAAGTTGCAGAGTCAATATTGGATTCCCAGAATAATTCCAGCAATTTTGATGACTTGTGAAACTCTGCTTTAACCAATGGCAACTGATCACCATGAACACGCTTTTCAATACCAAACGCTGGGATCAAAACATCAAATGCAGATTCATACACTCGAATAATAATAGCATCTTGAATTAATTGCCCAGTTTCAACAGTCATTTTATCAAGTTTCTTGCTCAAGTATAAATGGATTGATTGTTCTTGGGCATTCTTAGCAGCATCTTTCTTGAAATTACACAAATCCGCAATACTGGAAACCATATCAATATCATCAGCGTATTCAGCCGAAGTGATCAAACTCTTCAATTGCTTATGCACAATGACATCGGCATATCTTCTCAAAGGACTTGTAAAATGGGTATAAATTGGAACGTTGAAATAATAATGTTCCCGCTCATCAGTTGTTGCCTTTCCTGGAACATAATATCTTGCACGTAGCATACATTTATTCAATAAAGTTTCAATAGACATTCGCACTTTATCATCTTTAATGTTATACAAACTTCTGTGCAACGCTTCACTTGATGATGTATCAATATCCAAATCAATACCAGCCACGGTGTTCTTGAATGTTTCAAGTCGTTGTGGGATCGGTTCAGCATGTCGCCGTAAAAATGCTCTGTCACCAAAGGAGGCAAACAGCTTTTGAGCAACCGCAGTATTGACCTTAATGTTAACTTCATCAACCAATTGCGCAATCTTATATCCATCAAATACATTGGACGATACAACAATATTTTCATCATCAACTTGATTTAGCAAACCCAAAACTGGAGTATCACCATCGTCGCCGTTTACTCGTTGTCGTCGCAATTCTTTAGCCAAATCATTCAATAATTCTAAATCAGCAATTTTATCAACGTCGTCTTGGAATTTCACAATTCTTGATGGCTTGACAATACCTAATTGCATTTGACACCCTAAAGTCTCATAAGTTTCACCATCTAGAGTAAATATAACACTAATAGTTGGAGTTTCTTTACCAACTTGGAATGCCGCTTGCTCGTTCAATTCCTGCGGAAACATGTTAATTTGCCGTTGTTTCAAAAACACACTAGTTCCTCTCTTTTTGGCTTCACGTTCTAGTGGTGAATTGGATTTAACAAATTCACCAACATCAGTTACATGAACACCCAACTCAATCTTATTGTCACCAACTTTCTTGACATGAATACTTTCATCGGCCAATTCCCCCCCAAATGCAATGGCATCTTCACTGGTGAAATCAGCACGATTTTCTCTCTTCCATTCATAATTTTTACAACAATCAATAACAGCGTCATTGAAAGAGTCGGCAGTAAAGTTGTTATCTCGCAAAATTGCTTCAATTTCAATATTCAAGTCATTAGCAGGTCCTAATTCTTCAACTAAAGTACCAAAAGGATGCAAAGAAGTGATTGGCCATCGTTTTATTGAGGCAATGAAGATTTTATTAGCATATTTTTCATGGTTTTCAACAAAGTCTTTAGGTGCCTGTTCAGTTGGGATAGCAATTAACGGAACTCGTTTGTCAGTTGGTTTGAACCAAACAATCTTTGGTTTATCTGCTGGCTTTTCAACTTCGTGGGAATTAGCTTGGCTATCTCGCTCCTTCCTCTCAGCGTCTTGCTTATCCTTAGTCGCTTGGGCAGATGGTCGTAACAACCCCAATGAACCAGAAAACATTTGACCCGGGAATCGTTCAATGACAGCCACAACGTGCCCTGCATATAAAGGTTTGGCAGCATCAGAAAGCTCTTCTTCTTCGACCAGTAATAGTGATTGCCCCTCAACTTCAACATCGTCATTTTTCTTTTGGGTCGGACGTTGTCGCAATGAACCTTTTCTTCTTAAACCACCCGATTGATCGTTAGACTCGGCACTAGAATCTTTTCGCTTCTTCTTTTCTTCCTTTTCTTTCTTAGAGCCCCAAACTTCATCAACTTCCAACAATTCGACTGCTACCAAATCACCTTCCAAAGCACGATTTCGATCTTTGGAGCCGCAAATGAAAATATCTGCATCCAACAAGCCATTCGTAGAAACATATGCATCGGACCGATTTTTTCTATTGACTCGTAAAATACCAGCAACCAATCTACCTTCGTTCAACAATCCTGGTAATGAAGCTTGTGGCAAGTATGGAGCAAATAGTGATTTTCTACCTTGTTGTTGTTGTTGCTGCCCTTGATTATAGTTAAAATTACCCAAACTAGAAACTGAATTGAAAGATCCTCTTGATCGATGACCTGGAACAAACTGTGGGGAGTCTCTCCAGTTTGAATCAAAGTTTCTTGAACCTGATCGATTATGTGATCTGTCATCAGGTGTTTGAAGATGTTTATTATTATTGTTATTGTTATTGTTATTTTGTGGTTGTGGTTGTGGAGGGGGGAATTGAAAACTTCGTTGTGGTGAGCTGTTTCTGAATCGTGACCCTACTTGCATAGATTGGGATCGACCATGTCCGCGGAAGTGGTTTTCCTTCTTATCTGGACTGGACGGGAATTTAAAGCTTGGGACTTTTTGAGGGGTTCTGGCATTAGCAGCAGCGTTGTTATTAGAAGTGGCAGAGGCTGAAGAAGGAGTAGCTGGTGGTTCTTCTTGCCCCTGCCGTTTAGCTTGCTCAATAGCAGCAGCCTTTTTCGCTTCAGACAATGCCAAGGAGTGACGACGAGAATGGCCAAATCGCTCATTATTATTATTGTTATTATTAAAATTTGGAGCAGAAGATTGTGCACGTCGATGACCATGACCATACGAATGAGATCTTGGTTGTGAGTTTTGATATTGTTGTTGCTGTTGTTGCGGATGATGTGGTGGTGGATGATGAGGCTGCTGTTGTTGAGGAGGTTGGTATTGGAACGGAGCAGACATATATCCAGCAGCTTGCATGTTTGGTGGACGCATTAAATTTTGGCCCTGTGGAAGCGCAGCCGGCAATAGGCCCGCTTGGGCAAACTGTTGATGTTGCGCCAAAATTTGTTGTTGTTGTGCTTGTAATAGTTCGATCTGTTGTTGTAATGCCAGTTGCTCAACTATATTAAATTATTGTTAGTATATGCTTATCAAGAGTTTTTACTTACCCATTAGAGGAGTGAGCTCTGAAGGTGAACGTCTGTGGGCAATATGCAAATTTCTACCACCACGAGTGGCAGCGGAACGATTATTAGTATTATTGTTGTTACTATTATTACTGTTGTTGCTGTTGCTGTTGCTGTTGCTGTTGCTGTTGGTGTTGGTGTTGGGGTTGGGGTTGGGGTTGGAGTTACCGCCACCCCCACTATTTGGCTGTTGCATTGTAAATTGGTTGAGCTATTGTGCTGTTTAAAAACTTTAGGTGGTAAATACAAGCTTAAAACACAGAATTAAAACAAGGAACGAACTAGTTGGTTTATTGTGATTTAATTTTTATTTTTATTTTAAAAAAGGAGTGTGATGGAAGAAGGAGCGTGAGATGAAGAGGTTAATGAGGTTTGGTGTTGTAGTGTAATGAAAGTGAATGTGGTGGTGTCTTGTATCAGTTTTTTTTTTGGGAGGAAATGTTTTTTTTTATTTATCTTGTGCTGTCACGTATTTTTTTTGTTTTGAAGCTTGCTGGTACATTTTGGGTGAACAGATCGAGAAGGCACGAATACGAGTACTAAACCGTGCCAGTCAAAATTTTTGAGCATGCGCAAATTTAAAATACATGGCGCGCACTCAAATTCTTCTAACAACAGTACGAAACAAAAGTTTGATTTTTATAGCCAAATTGGGTTGGATAATTATTATTTTTTTTTTTTTTTTTCCAAAGCACAGATATATTAATTTTATTTCATGATATTTTGCGACTTGTAGTTGGATGAGAAAACTTTCAGCTAAAGGTATTTATGTAAAGTTAACAATATTTATAAAACACATTTGAAGGTTGTGGAAACTAATATATTGAACAAGTACATGCCGGCAGAGAAAGGTGCAGTAGAGTTAATTTTGACAGGTGTCAATATATTTTTCCAAATTTTAAAAACGTCACAGTTGCTAGTTAAATCTTATTCTCTCTTGGGGATAGCTGATATGTAGTAAGATGTTCTGGAATAATTTTTTTGTAAGTCACAAAACGCGTAGCTGAGCCTGTGTCTGCATCTTCTCCACAAATTTCGAACTGGCAAGAATGACACATGTATGATGTAGTTAACTGCAGTAATGACAACTTATATCTACAGGACTTGGCCGCACTCGTGTAAAGAGTTAAGCGGCTTCAAAGATCTGAGATCGTCGATCTCAGAACTCAGATCCTCTCAAGCTAATAAGAGCTTAAGCCCCGTATTCCTAGCGCACCTGAAAAATAAATGATTTCCCACTTACTATTTTCCAAATCGCGATCCAAAAATCGACCAAATAAGATCGAATGAATGTTGTTGTTGTTGTTGCTTTTTTTTTTTTTTTTTTTTACAATACAAAAAGACCACTTTAGGGTTCAATAAATCTTAGGCACGGCTTAAACCGCCTTAAATCATTATTTTGGAGTCAATATATGGGTAGCATCAGCCAATGACCCAGCTTGCAAGAATGTAAGGTTAACTAGATTCAATTGTTCGATGGATGGAATGAACAGCAATTAAATTGTTTCGTTACTTTGGTTTGATTTATTAATTATTCAGATGAGATTTTGGATTATCATATTTTTCCTAGTCGAGGATAGTGCCATCATGGGGCATATTAAGCATTTGATAGCTGAATTAAGATTTTAGTATAAAAATGCGGCTTAGTTCTATAATGTGTCGAACTGCTATATAAACGAGAGCTTAAACAGACCAACAAAAAAAAAAAGTGTCAGAATATTGTATATATAGTATGTGCAGCATGTAAAACAAGTGATTTTTAAAGCTGCATAAACGGATTGTTAAGATGAGCTCCTAGTTGAATTAATGATGCATCAATACAGATAATTTTTACCTATTTCCAAAACATTGGAGAGATATTCTTATTGCCAAAAAAAAAAAAAAATACCAGGTTTTTACAAAAAATTGTCCGTCAGAGACTAACAAAAAAAGTAATACTACACGTATATTAAAGTTATAGCTAATATTTCCAGAAGCTACCATCATTTATGCTTGAAATATTGTATTACGTTCTTACAACAATATTGCCAGCTTTTTGACAGTAGTCCCCCGATAGCTCAATCGAGCAGCATTTTATGGTGCATTAGTGATCTGTAGCTTTAAATTTAGAAGTTTTACTAAATGCATTCATCATCTATAGCTAATCAGTAACTTAAATATAATTTGTAAACGTCTAATGTTATTACAACTTTAAGTGTTCTAGAAGGCTGAATATTAGAGGCTAGCTTTAAATTCAGAGTGGATTCCACTTTGCTCTAAGTGCGTCTACGGTATAGGTACAGAAACAGTCCCATATAGCCGGGGATCTTTATCTAGAAAGGCGTTTATTTTGGGTGAGCATAACTGATTAACATTAGTACTCGTTAAAGATTGTTTACTTTATATACTCGCAAATTTAGAGCCAGGATACATAATGACATTTAAGCCCAGTCGAGATCATTTATCGATTGATCTTGATCAGTAACAACAAGTTTAGCATAACAAACAATGGGAATTGATGGGTCTAGGTTGGTTTCATGGTGCTTTTTAAAATAAAATTTTTTTTTTTGTCCTGGCTTAAATGTATATATACTGTCAGGCAAACATAAAGATGAATTTTAGAAATAATAAGATATCTTAAATCTAAGAAGCCCTATTCTAACAACTCATGGCTAAGGTGATATTCTTGCTAATCTTTATTCTTTATATGTTACAAGTTTTTTGTGTTCCTAGACGACCATCAAAAACTGCATGGTACTTTTAAAAGGTTGTTTAATTTATTTATTTCGATTGATGTTAATTAAAAAAAAAAATATCTAAAAAATACTAGTGATTGATAATATGATATACATACAGCCAAGGTTTTTTTTAATTTTTTTTTTAATGCAAAAGTGGACTGGTTCATTTTTTTCTAGAAGGCCCATTTGCTGTTATATATAATTTATAACGATCACAGGCTTAGAACGCACCTTAACCACCAATATTACAAGTATTGTTATATAGGTCATATTTCAGCAGTTACAGTTATATTTTTATGAACTTATACTTCTAATAAAGTTGGGAATTATAATCTATCAAAAATATTGACTATCCGCGTGTACATATTCACGTGACGTGTATTTAGGCTGACTCTGACTGCACAAATTTAGTGAACATATAAAAAAAGCTTATAATTGGAGCGCTGCAATTCAAAGTTACTTAGCCACCGTTGAAAATATGTTGCAGGCCAAAAAAAAAAAAAAAAAACCAAACATCACTACGTTTTTTAGATATATATTTTGATGATTAAACTACTATTAATAACGAAGTATAAGTATATGGCGAGTGCAGTCGAAATGGTACAAAATAATGAAATGATCCAAAAAAAAAAAAAAAAAAAATTGATATGAATCTTCGCACCGGTCCTATAGCTCCGGTCAACTATAATAACATTCCGAAGCAAACCCCGGGGAGCCGTGAGACCAGCGGTAACCTTGTCTTCTGTGCGGACCATCCAGGTGAAAAAAAAAAGAAAAAATTTGAAACCTTAAAGGAGCCAAACTTTCCCGAGGGCTTAAGTTTTTCCGTGTAATGGTTTATTGGCAAACACCATGAGCTATTTATTGTTTTGTACCGGCATACGAGATGAACACGAAATTTAAATTTTTACCCAGCCGTAAGGAATATCTGGATCAGAAATTGTGCTTAGTCAGTTTTATATTGGGGTAGAAGGGTACTGCATGCTAACAAAACTTGTATTTATCGTATTCAACTAAAAAAAATACGATACACAGGCATTTACGGCCATCGAATTAGGAGCGTGTAAAGTGAAAGTTATGTGCAATTTCTTAACAACAGCTTACTATATGATAGGGCACCGATCGACATTTATAAAACCACACGTATATCAAAATTTAGAGAAAAAAAAAAATAGGAGACTAGTCCTCTGTTAACGACCGGTAGTCATATGGTCAGCTGGATGTTTCCAATATTCAAATGTCATGGCGCCAAAAAGGGGACATTCTAGCTTTTAAATCCACTAAAAATTGCTGATGAGCCATTAAATATTAACCTATCATGTTCAAAAGGGCTCCGGTGAGCTTATGCGCTCAAAATAGCGGGATTTGAGCCAACTTGGCCTTACATGGCGGAAATTTTTTTTTTTTTTTTAAACCAAACGCAAGGGGACAAAAAATTAACTTTATTTTTTCTTTTCAAAAACATTTCAGCACCTTTTTTAAGCCATAAAACCATGGTGCACTTACATTATTTGCCAATTGTTACTCGCGATTCACATATCAGATATAATCGAAACATTATAAAGTGTTAAAAAAAAACAAAAAAAACAATACCTATGGCAAGAGGCATGACGCATGTAAACTTTTTCAACTCTTATAGACCGGCTTGATTGAGTAAGTAAAAGAAATTGATGAGAATGAGACCTGATTTATCATGCATAGCTTTTTTCATTGTAAACATCTGATAATGGAGAAAATTTCCAACCTGCTAAAAAGCAAATTGAATCATATAACCCGATTCTAATTCCTTCTAAGATTCGAAACAACGGCTTTTGAGACTCTCAAAAACTATATTTGATGCGTGAATTTTATCTATTTGATGCGTAATTTATCAGGTTTTGGCATCCCATGCTCTTATTTCAATACCATTATATGGACAAAGGGCTGACTAATTTGCCTTTTGCCCTTTTTTCTTATAATTAATTCTTATCACGTTTTTGGTGGGGGGGGGGGATGGTTTATGTGGAGGATTGGTGCACTAAAAAAATCTTTGATGGTAAATATTAGCGTAAAAATTTTTTTTTTTTTTAACTTCCCGATACACCGGAGGGTTCTCGGAGCCGACAATTTTTTTCTTATTTTGTTTTGTTTGGTTGTTTTTGTATTTCTTTTTTGCCCTGAACCTAAGCTATTTATATTAAGATGCTAGATTTATGTAGGTATCAGATCAAATTGATCAGTCAGTTCCAGATCAGATCTTTATAAAAAAGGCTATGGATAAATATTTAAGTTTTTTAAGACTTACGCTGCTACACCTGTAAAATACGATGTAGATCTACTGGGGATCTCATAATTGAGACCTAGATCGATCGATTAAGCCACATGTCGAAATAGAACGAACTCTTATAACGATTTATAGTTCCAGATATGTATCTAGTCTGAAAATGGAATAACGTGTGTATTAAATTTGATCGAGTTTTGATACAAGTATCATGATGAACAAAAAAGTTTTTTACGGTCTTATTAATTAATTAATTGAGAAAAATAAAATATAAAAAAACGTTGGAGAATATTTTTTTTTTTTTTTTGTCTCTTGATCGAATTACTTTTTTGTTCATCTTGTTGTCCCACAAATTTTTTTTATTAATGATGGCCGGACGGCTTTTTTACAGTTTACTTTTTTTCGGAAAAGTCTAAATTCTAGTCTAAATTATAAGCCTAACAGATCCAGGATTTTATATTTATATTGACATTCAATGGTAGATCTAAATTATAGATATGATGTCTTTTCGAAAAGAAAAAAAATGAGAATGGGTGAATTTTTGGAATTATCCTTCTTATAATAACCTTAATCCATTGTTCTTCTTTATTACGGAAATATGGATTTGAGCTTATAGACATATGTAGGTATTATTATCTTAAAGCACCCATTAGTATACTCAATTATAAAGATAGCCCACACCCCAACTTTAAATGTGAATTGCGAAGAGTACGGTACCTTAATACATCTGTACGAAAAAATAAATAAACACAGAAATACCATTAGACATTAGTACATGTGTGAGCAGCACGTTAATAAGACCTTCACCATAGTTTAGACTTGGTGAAATCACCATTAATCCCTATCTCAGTCTTAATAATGTAAAGAGTTTGGAAATGACAATATATTGATGAAAAAAGAACATATATATACACACACAGAAAACCGAAAATGAAAAACAAAATCAATATTAAAAAAAAATAAAAAATAAAAAAAAAGGAGACGGAAAAAAGAAACTTTGTAGGTTTTGGGTGGATTTTTAGTTTTGCTTTTCTTTTTTTCCGCTACTCTTTTTATTTTGCTTATTTTTTTTTTTTTTTTTTTTTTTTTATTGGAAATATATTCCTCCCTTAAACTTTTTTTATTATTATTAATATTATATATTCTTCCTGTCTACCACTTCACGATTGATTTATTCATCACTCTTTTCGACACTTTTTGTAATACCAACTATAAATTTTTTTTATTTTCCTTTATTTTCTTTATTTTTTATTATTTTTATTATTTTTTATTATTATTTCAAAACTAGGAAAAGTATTAGAGAAGATTACAATTCATCGAGCCTAAAAGAGTAGAGATAACTATACAGAAGTGAGGTGTCAAGATGAATAACGACAATAACCAAAAGCGACCAGTTCGTTCAGTGTCAAGGCGTGCATGTTTAAGCTGTCGTGAAAAAAAAATTAAATGTGATGGGGTATCAAAATGCCGTAATTGTCAGCAAATGAATGTAGATTGTGTTTTTGTCAAAAGTCATCGTGGAGGTAGAAGGACCGTCACACGACACACTGAATCAACTTCATCTTCATCATCAGCTTCCACGTCGGCTGTAAAGGACTCGTATCGCAACCCAGTTCAGCAACACAACCAGCCACTTATACCTATATACCCAATACATTCTCAGCATTTACAACACCACCCCCAACATTTGCAACACCAACAACAACAACACCCTCCTTCACACCTTCCATCTCTTCAACCACCGGCACCTCCACCTCCACCTCCACCACCACCTCTTCCCCGACAACAATATGTGCAAGGAGGTCCACCACCGCCACCACCACCACCACCAATTCCTCCTGGTCCGCATTCTTCAACTTCGGCACCACCTACTGGTTCAACCATTGCTCAAGTACAATCACCATCAGCATCGTCAGTTCATCGTTTACATCAGCCTCATAATTCACATCTTAGTTCTGTCAAATCAACTTCACAACCAGTGTTATATGATCCAAAAGATGAATTTGATTCAACTGTAACGTCGCAAGCATTATATGACAAAATTTCTAAACTCGAACTACAAATTAATCAAATCAAATCGCGATTACCTACGTCAGGTCCAATCATTAACGTGGGATTGCCAAATTGGCAAGTGAGTCCACAAGATATGGCAGTATTAGATTTACCACCATGTGGAATCGCCGATGCTTTAATAGACTTGTACTATCAATATTTTCATCCGAATCATCCATTTTTGTATCCGAAAAGAGCATTTTTTAAATACACCAAAGTATCAACAACGGTTGCAATAGTCCATGCCATGTTTGCAACAAGCTGCCGTTATTTGGATCCAAATATGCAAGGTGTTCATGCCTATATGAGAGATCCTAGATATTGGATCAATAATGCTGGGAAACACATGGACAGTTTATCCTCTTCAGATCAATTGAAGACTTATTTATTAATTTCGATAGCGTGTCAGGCAGACAGCCAATTAGAATTGGGAGAAGAATATGTTGCTCGAGCGAAAGATTTGTCAAAATCACATAACTTGGAGAAAAGACACACAACAAATTTGGATAGAGATGCAGAATCTCATGCTTTGCAAATAGCTAACTTGGCACAACTGTTAGAAAGAGAATCACATGTTAGAACTTTATGGGAATTATGGCGTATAGAAGTACAATTGACTATTTGGAAAAATGAACCAAGTAAGATTCCTCAATTTAATTCTAATCTGTGCCTACCGGTGCCAAATTTTGTTTATGATAGTGAATTATCAGATTGGGAAAGAAAGCGTTATACTTGGAGTGATTTTGAAACTGAATTGTTGAAAAGTTCTGGGAACACTGAAGATCATAAATTCGAGACCTTTTTTGACATGACGTTTATTATCGCTAGTATGCAAGCTGCTAGTTTAGCTTTGCGGCATACAAATGCTACAGAAATAATAAATAGTATAGATTCTAGAGTCCGATTAATAGATCGAGCATTACCTCGACGACAACCATCAGTAATTACATTAGCAGCACACATGGTTTTATATGGGACTACTTTTATGACACATAGTAAGCCATTGTTACTAGCACTCCCATTCATTCCAGCTTGTTTGGCCAGCTTGAATGGTAATCAAACTAACGAATTATTTGCGCACCAACCTGTTGATAGATCCTATGAATTGATCCTATCATCACCAATCAAGCATGCATTTTTACATTGTTTATGGGCAGTGCGAGGGGTTTTGAGAATTCTTCGTCCTGAGGAGTGGTTTAGTTTGCATGAGTCATTCGGTATCACTGTAGAATTTGCAGCAATCTTTTTGGCAAATCAAATAATTTTTACCAGATATTCGAAAGCACTACCAACTGAAGATGGGATGGCCGTACAAAATGTGAATATGTTAATCCAAGATTTTGAGCTATGCTTGTCTTTTTTTAATCGAATGACTAGTATTTGGCCGATGAATGAGCAAGGGTTGGTTAATACAAAGTATTTATACGACAAGGTAATAATGTAATTTTATTTATTCGACAATTTTTTTTTTTTTTCTGTTTTTTTTTTTTTTTTTTTTTTTTTTTTTTTTTTTTATTTATTTATTTTTGTGACAACTGTTTTATATATTTATTTAAATACTATTGACCAATATATGAAATTTTTCATGAATCTAAAGACATTTTCGCACTGATTTGTACCTCTATATATGCTTATTTTCCAGATCAATCGCACTTCATTAGATGCCGATATCGGTACAAGCATGGTTTATAGCCGAAGTATATTTATTAATAGGACTTTGAGTTTTATGAATTCATGCAATGAGTTTGGTTTTAAAATAAACTCCGAATGTATTCTACATCTGATGCATATATGTGTCAAAACGTATGACCCTCAATCCATAATAATATTAGAGCCCATACTTGATAAATAATCCAGAAAAGAATAAAAGTTAAAGCAGCTACCGGCCATTTATAACAATCCAATGCTCTATATGCTTAAGAGAATACACAACTGCAATGGGTATATACACAATACAGCGATATAGTTCGATATAACCTATATAATACTACAGATATCCTTACTTACCTAAGTTGGAATATAAGTGACAAATAATAGTGGAAATATTTTTCCCATAGATGTAAGTTAGTAATGGAGCCCTAGCTAGTGCGTTAGACAAAGTTTTTAAGATTAGCTAATGAAGGGTGTTTAAACCGATCGCACTGTGACTTCAAATGGATCGCGATGAGAATTCAAATATGCCGAGATCTGCGTAAAACCCCCCCCCCCCCCACCTCCTCTTACTACCTAATCGAACTTTCTAACCCTTTAACCATGATTTTTAGTTTTGTGCAGTGTAAGAAAAGGCCGAATTATAAGTTATCGATTGACTTCCATTATTCTTAATTTTTTAATCCTCAAGAATGTTCTCCATTGAGAGCTTCAAATCATCAGGTTTCTTTCTTTTTTTTTTTTGGCAATAAATTTAATTGATGCTATTTATCTAGTTTTTGCTAAGGAAGAAAGCCTGGGATGTTTCAGCAGAAGCGTTATATTCTAGAACGGTAGAAAAGATATACGACAGAGCGGAAGGAAGCGTAATCGGTCAATTCCGAATTTCAAGGTACCTGGCACGGTCTAAATATGATCTCGAGAAGAAGCATGCTTTAGACGCAACATTGTCTCTATTATTTCAATTATAACTTTATAATTACTTCCTTGACTCTGCCCGTTTTACTCGATCAAAGCTTGTTTGTTATTTTTCAAAATTCGCAAAAGGGGGTTGGTCAAGCTGTTTTTCCGTGTTTGTGCACGCTATTTCATATATAATCAAAATTCAAACTTTCTACTTGGCCCGGGCTTTACTATATTAATTATTATTATATATCATGATGCATCAATTAATAAATAAACAATCTTCTTATTTTAGTAGCTTAAGGTATTTGAGATACAAGTTATTACTTAAGCTAAAGATCTACATTTGTGCCTAAACCTAAATTTGAGACCATTGAAATAAAAAATGTCACCAACGGAGTTTCTCCTTATAGAATTATCATTAATATTACACCGTATTTTTTGATATGTATATTTTATGCTTACCGGTTTATCGGCTGCTGTTAATAAGAACACGATCGTGTGGCTGAAATGCTACAAGAATGTACAAAACAATGAAGCTTAAGCTTACGCGTATTTGTTGCTAGAAACTTCACAAGTGAGCTAATTATGTTCGGCTAAGAAATAACTAAGCTATCGACGTACATACATGGTACAGGTCTTTTTGTCTTTAGTGGCTGCAACTTCAATCCTATTTAGTTGGACTGGCTAGGAAAATAAAAAAGAATATAAAAAAAGAAGAACATTCACGTGCCCATTAACTAGCTTGGGGAAGGGGGGAGGGGTGAGACTCATACAGAGTAAAACGCGCTTTGAATTTTTAATTGTAAATATTCGAGCTTATCCTGATGAAAGTCTCTATGGATGTATGTTTACACTAATACTACATCTTGATGAAAGTCTCTATGGATGTATATTTACACTAATATGACATCTTTAGGAAATACTTATGTAAACAGTGTTATTTACATTTACAAGTTGATTGGATCTTATATATTTATAATATCTATAACAGATAAAGGGGAGATACCTTATAAGATACAAAACAAAAAGCGTTTAACTTTAAATTTATTTGAGTTTTGATAATAGTAGGGATCGTATCTATTACAAGCACAAAAAATGTATGATCTTGTCAAACTCGTAAACCGCATCTGTATTACTAGTTACGAATTGAGACTACACTAAAAACATTTTGAGTTTGAAATTCGGGCAAATAGTCTGAAATCATTCTGTTTGTTAGATCTTATAAATTTAACGAGCAATATATAAGCTATCTCGTTTGGGACGTGTATCTTGAAAATATGGTTTCGGCCTGTAATTGTTTCAAAGTATTATGTCTATAAACGTTGCCAACAGATGGATGAATCTAAAGTGCTTTAAATTTACAAAAAAAAAAGATTACAACGTGTTTGAGTCGAGTGGTTGTCTTTTTTTTTTTTTTTTTTGTTTCCTGTGGCCAAAACAGAGAAGCATGCTAGCGTGGAAACTGGTTACGATGGTCTCGCTTAATTAATTAGTTTTTCTTAAGCGAATAACCCGCATCTTCCTAAAATATCTCTCTATAGTTTCACAACTGTTCCGAATTTTCTTCTATGGCATTTGCTTATTTTATCTACTCTTCAATCTCTCGGTCAGATATATCTTCTTATAATAATAATAAACTTTTCATTCATATATGATATATTTCAATTTTAAAGTGTGGCGTTTAAGTTTGGGTTTCAACACTGAGAAAACTTTATTTTGAGTTTAAAGACCGGTTAAATAATTAATATTCTACGAGTGGCAGCTGAAATTATAGCGTATGGAAAGGCCATTGGTCCAAATTATGTTATCTCTCGTGTAATAATACCTAGATCTAAATCAACTGGAGTGATACACAGGTGATGCGTATCCAAGGATACAGGATGTTATGGAGTTGTGCTCAAAAAAGAATGCTACCTAGTTTTCCCAAACTCAAGGTGTTTTAAAATTAGCAAATCCCATAATGATAGATACAAATTCGCAAATTTACAGATTAACCGCTTCAGATTCAATGACAGCTGCAACGATCTGTATAAGAATACTTGTGTTTTGTTGAGTATACTAACGTTAGGCACAGAACGGCTAAATTAAAACAAACAACGATACATATATAAATATGCAGAAATACCAAAGTGTTGGGAATATTGGCGTCCTTAAATAAAAAAAAACATTTATGCAAATTAAGGCCCTCACCCTCAATTGCAAATGTTGTATAAGATATGGAAAAAAGTTTTAGAATCTTAAATTACCTACCGGATTATCAAAACAATAACCACAATCATCTTTAAAGACTTGTTGATTGGGTTTCGGAGGCTGTATACTATTGTATATCATCACAACAACCTAATTAATAAGCACATTATGGCTAAGAGTTACCATTACTATGAACCATTTACATAGCTATTGATATTTAAACAATACTCTACTGATTAAATGAATGTACCTCGTATTGGATGGTACAAAATATGTTAACGTTACGAGGCTGCTGAAAGATATGTTAAAATCAGGCATCACGTTTCGTATACGATTTGTTGGTGCGGCTGTATTGCCGGTACCACGTCCACTGCGGTTTCCACGTATAAATATTAAGCTAGCAGGATCCGGAGGGGACAAAAGATGTATACTGTCAATGATCATCGCTTTTTTATTTGTGCGCAGCTCTTTTTTTTTTTTCCCCAAGAACTTGAATTAGGTCAGTGTAATACAGTTTTATCGAAATTCTCTGACTTTATTATTTCCAAAACATTGATAGTGACCCACTTCCAGTTTGGAATTACGCGCGACTAGATAGCTATCGTTAGGCGTATAGAAACCGGTGTTGCATTTCAACACTATGGCTATCGCCAACCCTAAACAATTGCCAAAAATTGTTGTATTAAAGGTGGCCGAAATTCGCCATTAAAATAATTAATAAAATAAAAATAAAAATAAAATTAAATAGTTCTATATCAACATGCTATTCAAACAATTGTTTATCACTACAATCATTGCTGTGGCATTAGCCACGCCAATAACAGAACCCGTTTTGGATTCGGCAGCACGAGATACTGGAGATGAGCCCACTCAATTCGCAACAACGCGGGTTCTGGGACAAGACGTCTCCAATCATCAAGGTAAAATCAATTGGGCATCACAAAAAAAGGCAGGGTCCAAATTCGTGTGGACCAAAGCTACTGAAGGATCGGCCTACGTTGACAAATACTTCAATGCCAATTATAAAGGTGCCACTGCTCAAAAGATGTATCGGGGTGGGTACCATTATGCCCACCCTTCTGATTCAGCTACCAAGCAAGCCGCGTTCTTTTTGAAACATGGCGGTGGTTGGACTAATGATGGCCTAACATTGCCAGGAGCTTTGGACATGGAGTATGGCACTAAAGCTCAAGGAGGCACTTGCTGGGGATTATCAAAGAGCGCAATGGTCAAATGGGTTCAAGCGTTTGGCAATGCTTATAAAAAAAAGACGGGACGGTTTCCTGTGATTTATACTACTAACAATTGGTGGCAAGCTTGTACAGGCGACCCAAAAGGAGCTTTTAAAGACTATCCATTTTGGATTGCACGACCTGGGAGTAAATTGGGTTCAACTCCAAAATCTGGATTTACATCATTTTGGCGATTTGGCCAAAAAAGTGGCAAGATTAAGGGTGACCAGAGTTATTGGCTGGGCACTGCTGCTGGATTGAAGAAATTTATAAAGGGTTAAGTTTTTTTTCTTTAAACGGGAAAGCGATTGAGTGAGAAAAATTCATTTAGAACATTGCGGTCTGCCAATTATTAAGGAACGGGCTTGCTGTGCCAGCATTATTTACAAAAATACCCTAATTGTACTAAAAATAAAAATAATGTTCAAATCGTACCATAACTGTAGTTGTTGGTTCCCGGCTTTTAATTCAAATCTTTTCTTTTGACTACAAGTTAATGATCCAAAATTCTTTGGCAGAAATCCCATGGAAGTAAACTAACCTAAAGTTACTCGTAGCTCATTTCAAAATACTGCCGTTGACCTCTGTTGTTGGAAAATAATAAAAAGCTTTTAATTTTTTTTTTTTTTTTTGATAATAATAATAGATGGGAATAAACCAATTATCCTTGTTAATTTACTTTCTTACTCGTATCTCCTTTCTCCTATCTAATAACGTGCTTAATTTCATTGAGTTTGAAATTCATAATTTTTACCGGTGTGACGCTAGTATTTTTGCATATTTAATGAGGTTTATTGTTTCGTGTACGCCATGTGGGTAACGGCACTGCTCTACATTGTTATCTCGGCCTAGGTTAAAATAAACAGAGCTCCCACAGATACATGTCCCGTTCTATGAACTTGCTTAATATCTCTTTCGGTGTTGCAAAAAATAGTTTACCAAAGCTCACTTTAATGGCTCAGGTTGAATCTTAATTTTTGGACTATGTTTCGATAAGTTTGACCTAAGTTCTTGCCATTGCGTTTCGACATGCGCAAACCCATCTCTTTTTGGTTCCTTTTTATCATTCTTCTAGCTTTGGATTTATTGTGTGCCTTATCTGATCAGTTAGCCTTGGTAGCCAGGTATTTGTGGTTCTATAAAACCGAAGACATAGATCCAACAAGCTATATTGTTGATAGCAGCATATGGTATTGCTACTTCGTGTAATGGATTGATTGTATCCAGCCCTGATTGTAATATCGTTATTAATTAGGCACGGGTAAGAAGTAAACTCTCATAACTCAGCTTTGAGTGTGACATACATATATAATGTTGTAAGGCCCCGGTGGGATTTAATTATTCAAGCCTGTCTTAAGCTCTTGGACATCCAATCTACAGTTGAATGTAACAATGAATTACGTAGGATAATAAACTGGAAGTTGAAATTTAATTTGTACGAGCTAAAATGTTATTAGAGTCTGATCTTAGACAGAGTGAGTAGTTTAATTGATAACCAAAGTTATTCTTAGTAGTAAAGATTGTATAATCGAAAACAGGTGAAGAAGAAGAAAAGAACACACAAATAAAAAAAATTAATATTTTTAAAGGTAATTGTGTTTCCTAACTATCGCGTGCTCAAAGCACTAGACAACCTCTAATTCCCAACTCTGGAATGATTACCACTAAATTATGTAAATGAAATATGTCAAAAAGTGATGATGGAGAAAAGAAGTAACTATTGGCCCCAGTTTCTTCTTATAATACTAAGTTACTCAGTTGCCCTTTTTTTTTTTTTTTTTTTTTAATTTCCATAATAAGTTTTTTGAGCGAGTGAGAAATCATTTATTTTATCCAGGACCGCTAATAACTAGCAAAAAGACTTGCTGAGTTTGCAGTATACATTTAACTGTTCTAATTATACTCAAAAATAATTAAAATGTTCAAATTGTGCCATCCACAGTAGTAATTGTGCCAAGTGAGTGAGAAATCGTTTATTTTATCCCGGTCCGCTAATAAGTAGCAAAGAGACCTGCTGAAAAAAAAAAAAAAAAAAGATTGTGCCAAGTGAGTGAGTGAGAAATCATTTATTTTATCCAGGTCCGCTAATAAGTAGCAAAGAGACCTGCTGAGTTTGCAATATACATAAAGCTGTTCTAATTATACTAAAAAATAATAATAATGTTCAATTGTGCCATCCACAATAGTCATTGGTGCCCTGTTTTCAGTTCTAGTCCTTTTTTCTGACTTCAAATTAATGATT
>JAJLUN010000191.1:0-30169 GCA_030564365.1 Blastobotrys arbuscula | reverse complement strand
GGGGGGGCTTGCATAGACCGTTTTTATTTTTCTATTTTTTTCAATCATATTCTCAATCCACATATGTATATATCATGAAATATGTATATTTATATTTGTTATGATAAAAAGAAACGATGTCATGTATAAGCTGTTACTTTTGGACTAGTTCATTAATATCCAAATTTTACCAATCTCCTAATATACCTTCCAGGTAAGATAGACCCTGGCCAACAATTATCTAATGTTAAATTCTGAACTAGATTTTTTGTAGCCAAAGATTAATTAATTTAAGTGATAAAACAGGCTAACGAATATGACACAGCTATATCTTAATGGCAGAAAACAGCCATAATCCCAAAACAGTAAGATCCCCCTCCCCCAGGATAAAAATAAAATCTAGTTCAAAAAGTTTCAGCTTTGCCTACCATGCAAGCTAAAAAACGAATTAACTACCTGATTATGGTGAACTAGCACATTCTCCTCATAACTCATTTTATACAATAAATCCCATAGTTACTGAAAAAAAAAATCGTTTTTTGAGGGACGTATGTACACTTCTTGTTTTTTATAAACCAAGATTATGTATGTTTCCTATTTCATTGCTTTTCTGACCAGTTATAAAAATAAAAATAAATCGTTACTTATGGAATGAATACCTTAATTTGTTTATAGATGTTACAAATCGAGAAAAAAATATATATTGAAAAGAAGAAAAAAAAAAAAGGCAGTAAAACGAGCTAGTCCATAAATATTTATTACTCGACACCCGCAGTTGATATAGGTCTAATAACTAAAGCTAATACCTCTTTTATGTAATGAAAATCTAACTGCACATTAGGTCTGGGATTCCAATTAGTTTATGAATATATAAATGTACGCTACTTTCCCTTTTATTTATCTTCTTTATATTAACAGTATATGGACATTAGTTTGAAACTTTTATTTATCTAATTTTTTTTTTTTTTTTTAATTATTATTACTCACTGTTCTAGCAACAACTTCAATGGCATATCAATCAATTTACACCAACCCAATGGACCAATACCCATTGTCTCGATCAGATAAATTTGTTAACACCAGCTTATCCAGCATGAGAGAAATACATGCAGATTTCATTGCTCCTCAACCAATGTCAAAGTACCCACCATCCTTCATCAGTGGTAATTCGACATTCCAAAATGTGGCAAAAAAAACGTCAACTATTATTCACAACGCTCAATGTGATACGGGCATCAATGTTGCTACCAGTTTTAAGCACGACTGCTTAGAATGTGTGTTTAATGAAGAAAATGAGTATAGTGAAGAATCTGATGTTGAAAAAGCAACCATTGCAAACTCATACACTACCTCTCCAGCTAAAAGAAGTTTTTTTGGACAGTTACCAACCCCAGACATTGACCAATCCCCAATGGTGCACATGTTACCAAAAATTAGAGCCCATCCTACCGCCCAAGTGGTTTCATTTGATTCCAGTTCCAAAGTATTCCACCATCCAGATTGTCAACCTCCTCAGCCGCTACAAGTAAATCAACCCACTGAGCCAAACTTAGCCGACACCAGTTACCGAGCTCGAAAACCATCCAAACCATCATCATCAAAACAAAAGAATAAGTTTACTAGAGATTTTAAGCTTTCATACGCCCAACGAAGAATCACTAAAAACAAACGAGAAACACCGCATCAAAAGAGCCAAGGTCGTCCATTCAGTGTCAGGGCAGCATTTGTTCTACGGTTTGTTGGAAATGTTCAAGATTTATACAAAAGTGCATCTCATGGTAAAGATTCTGATATCCAACCAATACATGAGGAAAAAGTTCATTTCGCGGACTTGAGCCGGGCCAAAAAAAGTTCAAAATCCAAACGACAAGAAAATCATCCATTGGCTAATGACAGTTTACCAGAAGATCAAATTCCAGATTGTGTGGAGCAGAATTCCGAAGATGGCACTCCTGGCAATCCCCAAAAAGTACTTTTTTGGCATTATACTCGAGTTAGTAAAGCTATTGATTACTACTTTGGCAAATATGGGGTTGATGGTAATGATATCAATTATTTTGAGGTAATGAGAGCCTCATCCGGTTTAACACCACAAACTCGAGAATTGTTTGGCAACCGGAAAGTTTTAAAAGTTGTTGTTAGGCCTTCGCCATTGATAAAACATCATGATGTGGTTTATTTGAAGGCCAATGTTTGTTATCCTAGATACAAAAAGAACATGAGTTTGTATTTTACCAAGGGTACGCAGTTAGTTCCATATGCATACTATGCATCAGATGTGTTGTTTGATTTTGAAAACTATACAGGGTTTGACCGAGGTGATACCGTTTACTGCTCACCACTAATGTTGGGTTTATCACCAACCTCATTAGAACAACGGAAAAAAGCTGCTCAGTATTTTGTTGGTAATGATGGGGACGCATCCCTGGGCTTGGAGTCTCGCGAAGGGTTGGGGGATAGTGCTTACACTAGGCAACAAGAACTGGCCATTGCAGAAAATCTATTGAAATATCAAAATATGGCTTGGCAGTTTCAAGGTATTAAAGTTGAAAATTATGATAAAGATTTCAATTCCAAAATCCAAATCCCGCCCAATAGTGTTGATAAAAGAGTAACGAAGATGAGAAACCGAAGAGTTTGCAGTGACCCGCTACCAATTATCCCTTCTAATACTGAGCCAGCAGAAGCATTCTTATTAGAGTCTAACAAAACCGTTGATGATTATAAATCAACGTATGCATTAACAGATGAAGAAGCGGCAGTCGAATTGTTAGGATTGAGCCAGTATCTTGAACAGCAGCAACAGAAATGAATTTAAAAAAAAGCCTTACAGAACCCGGTTGTTTTAACTAAAAATTTTTTTTTTTTTTTTTTTTTTTTTTTTTTCACGTGCAACTTTTCGTACTGGTCGTAAGAACATGATTGCAAACGCGCGAAATTTTAACACCACGAAATCAGCAAACTTACCCCAACAGGTTCACAAACTTTTTTTTTTTTTACTGTGGCCAAGCTCAAAATTAGGGGACCCTATTTTTTAAATTTAAAGTTGACACGGAACTATAAATATGCCTCTATTTTACATATCACCCCATTTTCAAAAAAAAAAAAAAAATTAACGCCATCTTTTCTTCAATTTCATCTCGAAAGAATATAATAAATAAATAAAAAAATGGATACTGCAACACCTATTAAAGGAATCGATTTATCGTCAATGCTAAGAGTGGCCCCATTAATTGGGTCGTCGCTGTCCGCCATGTACGCTTATGATCAGTATTTTTTTTTAAAAATCTTTTTACACCCACATGTCAGTGAAAAAAAAGGCAACGATATATTCCCAACATGGTTTAATGTATTTTTTAGAAATGGGATCAAGAACGTTTTTGCATTGAACACTTTTACTGCATCATCAGCATTAGCTAATTTAATGCGGGATGATGGGATTCCGGAAGGGTCATTAGCTAGGCAATGGTACTGGTTAGGGTTGGGGTTGACTGTAGCTCATTACTTGTTTATCCCATTTGTTATGTTTACAATTCGAGATATTGTGGAAAATAAATCAAAAGGCGAATCATTGGATGATTTGAAAAGGTGGTTACGGGTTCATGTATTACGAACCGTAGTGGTTGATTTACCAGCCACGGCATGTTTCATTTCTGGCACTTTGGCCTGGATTAACGATAAACAATAAATCGCTCAAAACTGTTCAAACGAAATACAATAACTATTCGACATTATTTATCTTTACTAATAAAATTTATGATACCTTTAATAAATAAATATTAAAAAAAAAAAAAATTTGCACTTTGTCTCGCTTTTGTAAATAAAACAACATATATGTAATATTTTCAAAATAAAACTCGGCTTGTCTCTCAAGTTCGCCCTTTTTTGTTGTTGATTACTTTAAACAGCTTAATACTTAAACAACTATAGCTGCACTATGCCCTTCATAGAAGATATCTGCTCTAAACCATTTGAACTTGTTCATACGCCAGACTATCTAGGTATGCCAGAACAGTCGCCCTTCGTAGCGACTGCGGCGCACATGGCGATTATTCACAATGTTCTTATACGCGTCTTAAACTCAATAGTGTTACAGTCGGATGGAGTCCACCACCAAGGCACCGCCAAAGATAAACGTGATTTCATCTGGTACTGCCGTCAATGGTACCAGTTACTAAAACACCATCATAAATATGAAGAGCGGTATTTATTCGAACCTATGGAAGATATAGTCGGTGATCCTAATCTGTTCTGTAATGCTAAACGCGAGCATAGACATTTCGCAAACGCTTTGAATAAATATCATAATTATGTTTATCAAAAGGATTTGGTGTTTGATTCTAATGAAATAAAATCAATTATATTCAATGATTTGGCTTCACCATTGATTAACCATTTACACGCTGAAATTCAAGACTTGTTGGATTTGGAATATAATGATAAAGTTAGTGGCGCTCTTATTACTCAAGTATTTGAAGATTGTGAGTATATGAGCCGTGGAGCGGCTTCTTTATCCAACCATGCGCCCTTTGCATTTGGCGGGCCTAACAATATGTACGAAAACGGGCTACACAAGTTCCCAGATGGTGGATTGAGCGGATATATTTTAATCTGCGGTGTTCTGTGGTTTGCACATTCCGGTTCATGGCGATTTCTACCCAGCAATAGTTTTGGAAAACCAAAGAGAAAATTAGAATTTTAGTAATCAAAACTTTGTCGTATTCCTGTAGATTTATTGATTGGTGATTGTCAGTTGATGTCGTAATTTTATATGTAGAGCCTCTTTACTAGTTCGATCTAATGATAGCAACGTTCAATAAACTTATTTAAGTTGTCAATATTATATAATATTGATTTAAAATATCCGTATTCATTATTTAGATAATAAGATCGACAGGTGGATCAGGTAATTAAGCCTCAGCTTAATATCAACGAAGCAAGTGGAGTAGTTATTCTGAGCCACACTAACAACCAATATTTTACTGGCCAAATGCATTACAACTCTTGAGTGTTACGCAGTATTGTTTACATGCATGCAACGAATATTATAATATCAAATATTATAATAACAAATATTATAATAATGGACTATCGAACACCATTTATAACATTTTTACGGCCATGAAATGGATTGAATTCAGGTTTTTTTAAAAAATATGTATCATAATGAACTCGTATACGACCAATTGATTATCATGACGGTTTCTTAAGCAAACTTGCTCTTTAAGTTCAAAAGCCCTTCTCTATGAAGTGTTGCAAACCTCAATTATTAATTATAAAAGGACGATACAAAACCTCCATAAATTGTTAATATTGTATAATCAAAAGCCAAAGATTAAAAAACAACAACACTCAGTATGAAATTCTGCACTGTCTATTTACCAATCATTTTATCACTAGCCTCAACATCTTTAGCCTCACCTCAAGGAACAATCCAGGTTGTGGATGGAGATTACGTTAGAGGTGACAATGGCGGGGTTGGTGGTTCGGGTGGTGCTGGAGGTAGCTCCAAAGGTACGTGGATTATATAAGACTTAGTTTTAAAATTTTGGAAAATTGAAGTATACTAACAATTGTAGGACCTGCAGTTAGTGATGATATTGGCGGCGGTGATGGGGGGTCTGCTGGGGGCACAGCAAACGCTGACTCTGTCCCAGTCAACCCACACCACTCTGATGAATGGCCTCATCATACTGGTCATTATTCGCAGCCGCAGTCGGACACCGGTGTGTCTCATCAACAGCCACCAGCACGAGATCCAGTACCTTTGGGGTCAAATGGGATCGTTTACAGAATGAAATAGCTAAGTTTACGGAACTGTTTATATCAATATGTTATGGATTGCAACATATGTTCATTGGTCGGACAATTATTTACAAAAATTACTCTAAAACACTACAAACTTCTTTTCTATTCTGTTTAACTCCATAACAGCTATTTAAATTTTCTATCAATCTTTTATTTTTTTCTTTTTTTTTCTTCTCTATTTTGTATTGCTTGTTTACTCTTACTCAGTTTGTTTGGGACCACTTTTGACCTATAGTTTGTATGCCCATTCTTATCCAATTATAGTTGCTCATTCTGGATACAAATTTGAAATTCAGTCAAACGTTCGCGATCGTTGAAAGTCCCGAAGTACCCGTAAGCCTTATAGAATACTATAGTTGCGAATCTTGACTCAATCATTTAAAAATCGTAGATCCGATTTCTTATTTTAAACATTAAGAGTATTATAATTTATTGAGACTCGGTGTATAAGAACTTGTAAACACGCCTACAAAAAAACATAATAAAAAAATAAACTCATAATAAACTCTTAATAACCCATGTCGTGGTAATCATTTTTGCTTGACTTAGATCACACATGTATCTATCTACGTATTGTATATATACAAGAATATCTTATAGCTTAGTATCAATAATGCATGCATATATACACATGCATATTTTATCCCCTTTTTTAACATTGATATGAATTTAACAAGAATTTTGACACAATATTTTTTATTTTTTTTTGACAATTGAGGTCCCTTACTTTAAGCACCCACCCTGGGCCCGCGCTACAAAAGCTTAAACAATACAATAATGTCTGGCAGCTGTCACTTACCTGAGCTTAAACGCAAGTCTCAACTTTAAAGCTTAACTTTTCGCGTACATGTCCCCTTTTTTCAATTGCTGCGAGATCGATCAAAGCGTACGCCCCGCCCTGTTCTCGATCTCGGTCAATTTAAGCACCTCAATTAATTTTTGCAGGATCTATGTAAGCATATAAGCATATTACGCAAAACTCGCGATCTAGAAATATTGTCTACACTCCCGATTCGAATTTCAACCTAGCCAATCAATGCAGACAAGCAATAATGAGCGTACCAAAAGAATCGAGCCGTGCTTTCAAAGTTAAGACTTTTTTGTAAATATTCTGCTCTGTACTACCATAACCTTCCAAATTCAAATATTTTCTTCCTGTCGATCAATATTTTCTTAGATCAGATCTAATTTTTTTTTTTTTCAACCCTACCGCGAGCCAGGATCATTATTAATTTAAAGAATTTTTGAGTATGCAACGCTTAGCACTCCAATAGACTGGGTATAATAGGTCTGCATTAACTATTATTGATCATATTTTATTATCCAAAAGAGGTCTACTCATAATAAACAATTGAATACGACAGTAGAAACTTTTGTTACCCCATGGCTAAATTTTAATTAATCGTACTTTAATTTTTACAATCTAGAGCTGAATATATTAGGAAAACTGAATATAAAAGACCATCGATTTCCACCCCTCTCTATGTTTAATTCCTTATCGAGCATTCTTGTTTAATCTAAACTTAACTAACTTACTATCCACTCGTTGATATCAATATTATTATTACAACAATGAAATTCTCAGCTACTTTAATTGCTTTAATCGCTTCTTACGTTTTGGCTGCTCCAACCCCAGCCAATGACAATACTGTCAAACACGGTGACAACGGTGGTGTTGGTGGTGATGGTGGCTCCTCCGCTCGAGGTGGCGACTCCTTATTGATTGGTGGTTCCGCTGGCTCTGGCGGTAACGGTGGTGACGCCGGCGGTGTTGCTAACACTAATGTCCACAAATCTGCTCAAGATGACGACTCTGCTACTTTGATTGGAGATTTGTTGAAGCGAGCTGATGACTCTAACGTCAAGCACGGTGACAACGGTGGTGTCGGTGGTGATGGTGGCTCCTCCGCTCGAGGTGGCGACTCCTTATTGATTGGTGGTTCCGCTGGCTCTGGCGGTAACGGTGGTAACGCCGGTGGTGTTGCTAGCACCAATGTCCACAAGTCCGCCCAAGATCAAGACACTGGTTTAATCGGTGATGTTTTGAAGAAGCGAGCTGACGACTCTGACGTCAAGCACGGTGACAACGGTGGTGTCGGTGGTGATGGTGGCTCCTCCGCTCGAGGTGGCGACTCCTTGTTGATTGGTGGTTCCGCTGGCTCTGGCGGTAACGGTGGTGACGCCGGTGGTGTTGCTAACACTAATGTCCACAAATCTGCTCAAGATGACGACTCTGCTACTTTGATTGGAGATTTGTTGAAGCGAGCTGATGACTCTAACGTCAAGCACGGTGACAACGGTGGTGTCGGTGGTGATGGTGGCTCCTCCGCTCGAGGTGGCGACTCCTTGTTGATTGGTGGCTCCTCTGGCTCTGGTGGTAACGGTGGTAACGCCGGTGGTGTTGCTAACACTAACGTCCACAAATCCGCCCAAGATCAAGACACTGGATTAATCGGTGATGTTTTGAAGAAGCGAGCTGACGACTCTGACGTCAAGCACGGTGACAACGGTGGTGTCGGTGGTGATGGTGGATCTTCCGCTCGAGGTGGTGACTCATTGTTGATTGCTGGCTCTGGTGGTTCTGGTGGCAATGGTGGTGACGCCGGTGGTGTTGCTAACACCAATGTCCACAACACCGCTCAAGATGACGACTCTGCTACTTTGATTGGAGATTTGTTGAAGCGAGCTGATGATTCTACCGTCAAGCACGGTGACAACGGTGGTGTTGGTGGTGATGGTGGCTCCTCCGCTCGAGGTGGCGACTCCTTGTTGATTGGTGGTTCCGCTGGCTCTGGCGGTAACGGTGGTGACGCCGGTGGTGTTGCTAACACTAACGTTCACAACACCGCCCAAGATGACGACTCTGCTACTTTGATTGGTGACTTGTTGAAGCGAAATACCAACCAACACAGTTCTTCTCAAAAGAGCAGTGGCGGTTTGATTGGTAGTCTTTTGTAAGCTTGTTAAAGTTTTTTAAAAAAGTCATTTCAGTTTAGCTTTTTGTATATTTATATTATGAATTGTAGCATTATTATTAATCTAACCTATTACTAATTAATACCTGTTCACTCTCATCGATCCAATAGCAGTTTTAATGCATTAGTTGCAATGTTATCTGTTAAAAAAAATTAATGAATTTGCAGCTGATTTTTTTATTCAATGTATAATTTACGTGTAGCTATTATCTTTCATGAAATAGACGTGGTGCAATTACCATACCATAGTTTTAGATAGAAGTTTCGTTTGTTGGAAAAGTCGACATAATTTACGAATATAAAAGGAAATTTCGATCGCTACTCCATACCGTAGTACACGTATGCATTATATTACAGGTATAATACCCCCCTGTAGAGTAAGATTCTCCTGTATAGATTGATCGATATGATCGGCAGCCAAATAAAGAACAGGCATTGCACCACGCGAAACTACTGCAGCATGAGGGCACGCACCATGGATGCATCGAACAATTTGTACTGGTACTAATTTGAAACTTTTTTTGTGAATGGTTCCTAGATTTTCATATTGTCACTAATTTGATTTAGATCATCGTATAAAGCTTATTGAAATTAGGGGTAAATTTTTTGTAGCTAATAAAAATTTGTATACTGATCAGATCTAGAAAGGAGGGTCTTTAAAAAGTTTGGTATTCCATAATCAGGGTATTATTTTACCAAGCGTGGTATGATATATCATGACAAGTAATATTCCAGTTATTTTGGTAGAATCATATCCGTGGCTTTTACTGAACGAAATTAATGCTAAAGTAGCTGTATACCCAAATTTTTTTTTTTTTTCCCGCGTCAGACACACGTGCAGTAAAAATTGACATCAAATTATAACATTCGAATCACGATTGCAATAGATTGCGACATATTAGTGCCTATCCATTTCAAGTAACCCTGTTAAATACATGTCGGTCCTATTGACAGCTGAATAGCTATACATATGCACGTAAGATTACCGATGTTTAACCTAACTTTTATCATAAATTGATGTGCACATACCAACAAGGGGCACAAAACCCCGGGAACATGGTAAAATTTCGTCGCTGATTCTTTAATGTTGGTTTAAGGAAGTTAAATTGACAATCAGACATAAATGGTGAAAGGGGAAGGATGGGGAAATTAAATATGTTCAAAATTCCCAATAAACAAAGTGTTTTTGACTGTATGATAAAATAATTCTTTGTAAGGCTCTGTACCGATTTAGCCAATTGGATTCAATATCGATCTTCAAGGTACAAAAAAAAAAAAAAAATTGTGGACAGAAATGAAGTTTCATATCATTGAATCAAGTAATGATCGGTAGCCAATTTTCAAGAACAATGTAAACATAATGGATAAAAGCCAGATATCCTTGGAATGCTATGATATTATAAAAAACCTTTCAAGCAGATACTACAATATTAAATACACCTCCAGAAAACTATAAAAGACGGATAGAATCCCCCAATTTTCTTGGCAATTTGTTTTATTCTTATTCTACATCATCAATTAATAATACTAATAATGAGATTCTCTGCTACTTTATTCGCTTTGACCGCAATCACTGCTTTGGCTGCTCCATCCCCAGCCAATGATAACACTTTAAAGCATGGTGACAATGGTGGTGTCGGTGGTGACGGTGGTGACTCTTCTCGAGGTGGTGACTCCTTGTTGATTGGTGGTTCCGCTGGTTCTGGTGGTAATGGTGGTGACGCCGGTGGTGTTGATAACACTAACGTCCACAACACCGCTCAAGATGACGATTCTGGCACAGTTGCTGGCGATGTTTTGAAGAAACGAGAAGATGGTGGTCCATTGTCTTTGATCACCGGTTTGTTGGGTGGTAGCAAAAAATAAATAGATCTACTAAGATGAGTTGAAAAATCACGGATTGTTTTGTTAACCTTTTACTAATGATATATTATTTAATGTATTATATATTTTTATTTTTTAAACCTTTTGGAACGCGCTTGAATCGTAGATCGTGCTCAAATTTTTTATTTTTTATAAGCTTTTTATCAGCTGTTTGGGCCTGAAAATTGAGTGAGTGAGAAATCATATATTTTACCCAGGTCCTGAAAATTCAGATCGTAGTAAAGTGGTGACAGAGGCCTTTGGTTTTGAAAGTCAGTTGCATAATAGTATGGAGAAGCGGAAAAGCTAACGGTTACAACACTTAACTACTAAAAAAAATATCCAATAAAAAATTAAAAAAAAAAAATATTACCTAGACAGCTGGAATGATTCCCACAGTGAGAGTAGCTATAACTATAGCAGAATAATTTCTTATTCATTACCAATCTTAATCATCAAACGCACAAAACCTGTCTCTCTATATACAACTCTGGAGGATTTCTTGAAATGTTAGTGTATAAACCACATGAGCTGTAGGCGTGAGAATAGTGTGAGAACAGATTTGCCGTTAATAGCGTGGAGAGATGGCTAGATGTAAGCTTAGGCCGTACCTTTAGATTTAAAAGGGCGAATTTTCATCTGAATTAATAATAATATATAGTTTCGTACACTAATGTTCTTGTTCTTTCAATAAATTAGTTTTTTGTTTTGTTTTTTTTTTAGTAAAATAAAAACAAACAAACAAATAAAAAAACAGCTAAAGCCGTGTTTATTTAAAGTAGAAGTCGCAGAATATTGTCGGAGGTCCGTTAAAGCCCAATCGGACATCGAGTTTATAGCTGAGTGAACGATCATAGGTGTAAAAAAAAAAAAAACATTTCTGAGCAAACAATACAGGAAATAAACAAATATCCTAATTTGGTATAAAAATTAAGATCTAGTATTGTTGACGCGAGATTAACAAAAATATAAATCGTGTACTTTATAGCGGGTTGGTGTTGTTATAAGACCAAAAAAGCGCGCTAAATCGCGATAAAACCAATCCAAAATCGTGGTTTCGCATCGAATAAATAAGTCTATATTTTGTATAGGAAGTTAATTAATAACCAGTCCACTGTTATTATTATTATTGTCTTATTATTTATCGTATGCCAATTATGAACATATCATCAAAACAAAACAAAAATACAAACTTCAAAAGTACAAAAACTTTCAACTATAAAAAACTGGGTAAATCCTCTGAAACACTTACTCGAACCGCTACAATTAACCACCACGCCAACGTTAAATTTTAAATTTAACGCAAAACAACAACATTTTCTGATTTTTAAAAATGAAGCTATCCATCTATGCTTTACAGTTAATCGCCACAACACATGCTGCAAATATTGCTGCTCCAAAAACCCCAGATCTCAAAGAAATTACTAACCTTAAGGACACTCTGAAGGGAATCCCCAAGGCCGATGACGCCAAAGATGCAGCCAAGTTAGACTTGGGGTTGCCGGATCCATTGGATGCCAACAAAATATTGGATCTAAATGATATTTCTGATGTTTTGGAATCAGCCCTCAACTCTTTAAACTTGGTGAAATTAAACTTGGGGCACCTAAACATTAACATTTGAAAAAATCAAATAGCATCTTGCCTTTCTATTCTATACTTTTATTTTGTAATATTAATATTTATTCTTTTTTTATCTAAATCAAGCCAATACTTGAATGTCTCAGTATCGTCCTCAAACCCCGTCAAATCCTCCCAAGGTTTGGGTGCGGCGATAAAATGAATAGTCTTCACCTCTTGTTGGTCCCATATATTTTTATGAATTCTTTTCAATGTCTTTAATGCGTTATATTTATAACTCAGCCCAATCCATTTCCCATTCAACGCTTCGGTAATCAATTCTTGATCTGGGAATTTATAACTCATTGGTTTATCACTATATAATAAATCCATACATTTATCAAATATTTCAACACAAGGTTTCACCACTATCAATCCCCCATTCAACATTCCTACTCCTTCTGAAGCTAGTGGTCCTAATATTGATTTGTCTGGCTTATCCCAATGTGTGTATGCGCAATTCTCCGGTATCCATGTATCAGGGTACTGCGGTTTTTTGTATGGGTTGCACGAACAAACATGGCAAGCCGCCAATGGGACGTCCGTAGTCAGGTTTATTGTTTTTTCATCATGCAACAACTCGTCCATGTTTTGCAAAACAACCATATCAGCATCCAAAACCCCCAATCTTTCAAATTGAGTAAATCCAAATATCTGAATTTTTGACCAAGTTTCGTTAAATCGTTCGTCACCGTTTGTTAGATGTGGCAATCGTTTTGGTGATAATGTCGGTATTCTCATTGTATAAATATCCAATTTCTCCAGTTGTTGATGGCATTGCTCATCTAATGTATCGGTATATAGCAATATAAATGGGAACTTTGTGCCACACTGTGTTTGTAAACCGTATACTAATGTTAACACTCCCGGTAGATACGTTGAATTTGTCAACAATGCAGCCCATGCTTTTTTAACATTTGGTGGAGGTGGTCTTTCAAATTTCATATTCTTAGTAAAACGTATAAGCAAAAATGATTGCTATTGTTTTGGTAAATTGAATATATATATATATATATATTACTAGCTCTGATTGTTTGTTATGATTGTATCTACTACTGCAGTAGAACAATAAAATAGATTCCCGGTGTATCCAAAAAAATAAAAATATTTGTCAACAAATATCTCGGTGTGGTTAGGAGATGATCTGATCAAGTACTTTTGAAGTGGGATTGATAACCGCCGGCTTGTTAGTTTAAGCGCGTTATGGGTCCAGACCCCGCGGAAACGGTGGACCCGTTACAAGCTTCTAGACTTAGAAAGGGGAAGGGTGGCAAGCTCACGTCACTTTTTTGAAATTAATTACTTGTGCGGTGCGATCCGGTGCGGCGCGCCAAGGGCAATGCCAGCAAAAGATTTAGTATTAATTAATGTAAAATAAAAAATATATAAAAAAGACAGTGCACCGAAAGAAATGGTATCGGTCCGGGCCCTCCGAGAAGCCGCGCTAGCTGTAACCTTGGAAAAGGGGGTGGGAGGAAGGTGATCATATATGAGTTGAGGGAAAAAAACAACAAAAAAGCATTGGGACATAATTAACACAACAACAATATGGACAGGTCTAGAACGAATATTTAGTTATAAATATAAATGTCCAACTTATCAATAGCACCACCTAGAACAAGCAGATTATCGAGTGAAAGTACGAGCACCATTGAATCATCTCAAAGCAATGCCGACCAAGCACGTCGTAGGTTGAGAGAATTTTATAAACTTCAGGGCCGCACACCTCCCACACAATCATTTGATGATTCGTCAGGATCAATCACCAACGAATCAACTAGTTATAATGACGATTCAGATGATGAAGATTTCACTGAAGACTATGAACAAACAGATTTAGATAATGGCATGGATGTGGATGAATTTGTCAAAAGATTGACTAAAACAAGTGATATGAAACATTTGATCAAGCATGAAAAGGCATTAATTCAACAACTAGGGGTATTAAATTCCAAAAAAAAATCGCTAGTATACAATAACCATAATAAACTAATTATCGCGAGCAATACGTTACAGTCTATGAAAACAAATGAAAAAGAGGAAAATGATGATTTAGACGTGGATTCGTTACGAAATAGTATACGTAACGTGTCATCATTATCTAAACAAGTTGAAGCGCTATCTTGTGCTACTACTAGCCACGATCCTATTGATGCAAAATCTTTGCAAGAATCAATTGAAGCCAAGCAAGCAGCACGATGGGTTTTGAGTATAGAAAAACAATTATCAAGCCTGAAAAACCAAGGCAGACGGAATGATGCAATTGAACAGGGTAATAAAGCGGTTAAACTTATCGATGCATGGATAGATGCGATTGATGAAGGTGATCATAGTATCAAGGATCTATCAATAATTAGAGAAAGATGTGCTGGTATGCTTAGTGTTTTATAAACAAGTCGTTGTTGAACGACTATAAATAGTTGTATTTGTTTCTATTCTCTAAAGAATATGGATCGTTAATAATAATAATAATAAACTATACACACGTTGTTGAAAATCGTAAACCTCGTTAAAAATAAAAAATATGCTAATATAAATAATTAAAACAAACAGTTGATGTTTTATGGTTAGTATGACAGAAAAAGTTGAGTTTTCTCGTCCACTGGGTTTTTTTTTTTTTTTTTTTTTTTTTTTTTTAAGTATTCTTGAAAACGTCAAAAATACCCAAAGGATTTTGGAAATCATTATGAACAATATTAATCAACCACCAATTGTTAACAATCCCTTCCAAAAACTTTCGTGATTCATCGTCTTTTGCAAAACAATGGGCCCATTCTGACCCTAGTCTAAATGCTTCATCTTTCCAAGCCAAGAACGAAATCTTTTCAACAACAGTTGGTTGAATAACTTCCTTACCAGGATAAATCCCCCAAGTAACAGCATTTGGACCATCAACTGGTGAGTTGGATTTCAGATCTCCCTCATTATTAACCGCATAAAAAGTAATATCTGAATCCTTTTCAATAGCTTCAATAACTTTATCAATCTTATCTGGACTAATAAAACATTCCAAATAAGCCTTCTGATAAACATACCCATTTGATGGCCCCCATCCATGTACTGGATGATTAGATCGTACACCATTAACAGCTGGCTGGCAATTAATAGTCAAAAATTCTCGTTTATTCAAATCAATTAATTGGGATTTGATAGTTTCTGTTTCATCACTAATTGGTTCATCAGACCATGGTAAACATTTCATTTCTCCTGATACATATTGAGCAAACAAATTACCCAAATCTTGAACTGAGATTGGGTTACCCCATAATTCCAATGCCTTTGCTGCAGTATGTTTCATCAAAACCCCATAAACTTCCAATTCACCAAACGCTGGAGATCTTGAATCACCCCACCGACCATTTGGGAATTCATCCCAATCTTGAGTTCTAGTAACATATGAATGTTTTCGATTTTTCCAAAAAATCGGCCGAACAGTTTCATCTTCTCTGCCCAACGCCAAAGATTGTCTCCATGGTAATGGTGGGTTTTTTCTATCAGCATTAACCAATCTTGGAGTTGGAGTTGGGGCATTTTCCAAAACACCCAACCTATCCAACACCATAACAGTTGCCTTTTCTAAATTCATTGTATAAAAATGTAAATGGGTAATTAAACCAGAATCCAACATTTTTTGACACATTTCAGCTACCAGTTCAGTACCTTTTTGCCGAACAGCCGCATCGTCGCCCTTTATTGGTTCTAATTCATCTAAAAATGGTTTTGGAATATTAATTTCACACCAACTAGCTCGTCTCATAAAGCTGGCATAAGTTGAAATAGGCATAATACCAGGAATAATTGGTACATTAATACCAGCTTTTCTACATTTACGAACCCAATTTAAAAAATTATCTGCATCATAAAACATTTGAGTAATCACAAACGTACCACCGGCATCAACTTTTTCTTTCAAATAACTAATCAATAAATCTTCATCGGATTCTTCTGGGTGACCTTCTGGGTACCCTGCGACCCCAATATCGAAATAATCGCCGTAATTGGCGCGAATATATTTAACCAAATCCGTTGCATAAGCAAATCCACCATTAGTTGGTGTCCAGACCCCATCAGAAGCATGGGGACGATCACCTCTTAGTGCCAAAATGTTTCTACATCCACTAGCATGAGCATCTTTTAGTGCATTTTCAACCTTTTCTTTTGGCATGCCAGTACAAGTCAAATGCATACACGTTTCCAACCCAATCACTGATTGGGCATTGGAAATCATTTCTAGAGTCAAACTAGATTGTCGGCCACCGGCATTCCATGTAATATCAATAAATTGTGGTCCTAAATCGTACATACGATCCATACGGTCGTACAAGTTTTGAACACCTTGACTGGTTTTTGGTGGGAAAAACTCAAAAGAAAAGGTAGGGGTTGTGGTTACCTTTTGGGCTTGTTCAAGTTTCTCAGATACCTTCATTTTTGGAATTGATTGATTAAAAATAATACAAGAAATAACTAAACAAAAAAGATCAAAAAAAAAAAAAAAAAAAAAAAAAAAAAAAAAAAAAAAAAAAAAAAAAAAAAAAAAAAAAAAAAAAAAAAAAAAAAAGAGAGAAAGAGAAGTATAAAAAAAAAAAAAAAAAAAAGGGAGAGCAAAAAGGAAGAAGAGGGGAGTATATTTCAATGCTACCAGATCGTTTAGGAATAACAGCTTCACCAATTAGTCACTAGAGATTTTGAGATAAGTTTTGGTGGGGTGAAATTTCAGGTGCCGTGTCTCATTGCTTGGGAAATTTGTATTATTATAAAGGCTTTGACCGCCATAATTAATGGGATTTTGCGCACGCTGAAGATAATGCACCGTTTGAAATACGCTGAGGCTGGGCTAAATGTACAGGCAGCTGGGAGGTTGGACCAGCATGAAGAAAAAAGATCGGCCTTGTGGACGGTGATTTGCCACAAATGGCCCGTTACCGGACATATCGTTGCCACTTTTTTGTTGAACTTTTGTCGCGATTTTATGGCTGAAAATTTTTTTGTTTCTTTTTTAATTCAATCAAGCTTGATGAATTACTGGTTACTGATTATTATGATTGATTGTTTGAAAGATTGGTTATTATTTGAATACTTTAGTAGTATTTTGAAAAAACCGTGGTATCAAATAACTTTTAAAATTCGATATTTGTTGAAAAATATTTAGGAATTCTTCGTTTTCACATGTAAAGCGTTGGGGGTATTTGATATATATATGCACAAGCAGCTGGTATTTGTAGACTAAGCACGTCATCAGCGCATATGTAAACCTGAAAGCACTGGAAATTTCTGGCTGTGGAAAAAATCCCACCTGCAGCGCTCTAATTGAGCTTAAGCTTACTATCTTGCAATCAGAGTCAAGTTATGATTACGAGGTAAGCGAGATTAGAGTATCGCGTTACTACGGCAACCGTGAGCACGCTTGTTTGGTCAAAGCCCAGTTGCTTATTCAATTAATTGTGAACCAACAATGATTATAAATATTTACTCAGTGCACTATGGGTCAACCAGTTGGTTGTCAGTTGTATCATGTAAGTCTATAAGTATGCTGATAAGAGTTAACTTCCATATCTATCTGAACTGAGATAATCTAGACCGGGATGGAATATACTGGATTATTGGCATTATAAGTGCTTTCACCTTATGCTTTACCAGCATGGTTCGAGTATTAATTAGTAGGTCTTTGAATCTAGATAATAATTAGCCTTTCTCAGATCTGGACTTTAATCCTTAAATTGCTGGCACGATCAAGTTTTAAGTATAAAATACAAGCTTACGTAGAAAAAATAAAATAAAAAATAACTAAAACGTTCGAACCATCAAACTATTCTAGCGTTCACATTAGTTTGGTTGAGCAGCCATAAATAGTTGACAATTAACTACATAGTATATATATATATAAGCTCGCACGTATAGACCTATCTAACCATTCTGCCAGCGTCATATAAGGCATGACACTAGTTTAGTACTTTGCGTCGAGATATCAGCTGTTGATCTCGACTCGTGCACCCAATTTTCAGCTTTGGCTAATATTGAAACGTTTGCTTGATATTATGTATACCTCAAACCTATGCTATATATATATGCCATTCAATATGTATTTTAATTGCTTATAAGTTCAGATGTGGACGGATCCCGACTCTCTAGTTTTAAACGCTATCCAGCCACCATCTTAAATCCCTTCACCTGAACAGCAACTATAATCAGGGTTCATTTTACTCAATATAACTTAGCACGTTGTAATTGAAAGGAACAAAGATATATTAATTGGCTATGGAGTCTGGATAAGTTATTATAAAAATGCTTGCTCTCGTGTATTAGTCACTACTTGTGTGGATTTTAAAGTACTTTTATGGCGTCCTGTACGGCTGTATAATTAGCACGCGAGTTTTTAACGAGATTATTGTGCTTTTTTTTTTTTTTTTTTGACATGTTGAGTAGGCATGGAAGCCCAGTAGAGTTAGTACTATATTAGTGCCAATTCCAGGCAGTATTGTTATTGGTGTTTGTTTTGATTGAAGTTTAGTTGTGACCAATGCAGGGCAAGATGGCGCATACTGTGCACACGATAGACAAGTTCATGACGGAATTAGTTGGTAAACTAATGTTTCTTGGAGCCGTCCCTACCGTTCTTGTCAGCAGCATAAAAAAAAATAAAAAAAAAAAGATTGTTTTGAGTAGCACTAGCAGGCATCCCAAACTGTAGCATCAGAAAGGTGAGAGGTGTTTTTTACCCGCTTAGATCTGATCTATATTGGTGCGGGTTCAATCTGTATCTGATTGTGCGATGAATGTGTGTCATCTGCATGCATGTATGCAGCCAATAATTCGTATGCAGCAGGGTCCTCCGAGTTCCAACATGCTAATTATAAGCTTATAAAGTTGTGAACTTTTAACTTTATAACGTTCTTTCACATAAGAGAATCAAACACGTATTATCATGTTTCGACTGTTTTTTTTTTGTTTTTTTTTGTTTTATATTTTTTAGGCCCGATTAGTAACAATCGTTTGTTTGCGTCGCATACTCCCTACAATTTGGGCGATGCTAGGTGTGTGTAGAGAATATATACCTAACGAAGGACTATATACACTTGGTGCCTCTGAATAATTATTTAGAAATGTCTCACGCTTCCGCATTTCCTCTATATTTGCTCCAAATCAAAGAATATAATGTAGTTCAAACCAACTATGACTTGTTTTTTACACGCTGCTTTTCCACTTAATAAGTCGCAAAGCATTAACGACACTTTTTCACTCCACTACAGGTCATTATACAGAAATTTTGCAAACTTCTAGTTATTTTGTTCGGCTATTTTAACATGATTTTGCCATGATTTGTTACTTAAAGCTCTCAAACTTATTATTGTAATCAACCTAGTGACAGCGAACTAGTTTATCCTATCAAGAGATCTAATTTTAGCTTATATTTTGCTATCTCAAAACGTTTTGAGCTGTCCACACAAACCGAGGAATTGCTTATATTCGATAACACAGGGAAACTGCTGGAAAAAAGTTCTTTGCAGTAGACTTGCCAGTGTTTTATCGACATTTCAGCGCTGGCAAACTCCAGGTTCGAGCCATGTCGGCACTCGTTGTACTGATTGAATGGAGACGCTATAGGCGGGGTTCCGGTTTATCATTGATATGGCGATTTTCTAATTTGGACGTTTTTTGACCTCAAAAAAGACGGAAATCCGACTTTTTTTCTTCCTTACAGGGCGTGGAGCCCAATTCAAAAAAATACTACAGGCGGTATAAAATGTCGACTTCGTTGGGTGTCCCCCCTCGAGATGGTCGGGGGCCTATCGGCATTGCCCAATTGAAAGGCGTATACGCAGTAGACAAAGCTTTAGCCCTCTATTTCACCTCGGGTGCCACTGTATACTAAGTTAAACTTTTAAGGTTTGAAACTCACTTGATATTTTTTTATTTTCTCAGAATATTCATTGTGTTTAAATCGAGCGCTGAGAAAAACTTTAATGATTTTGTTAAATGGATTCAAAGTTCTTAAAGATGTTAACATATTTTAAATTTCCACCACCGTCTAACATATGTTACAATAAAACTGGAGAGGCCCTAAGTTTCACGTTAAGATGGACATGGTTTGATATAGCAGTCTTGCATCAATACCAATTGTATCCAATAGGGACAACTGCTGTATCCTGCTACAAAAAAAAAAGGGCTAGTAAAACCTAAAAAGGAAAAACGTGCAACCTTTAATTCATATACCACTTTAAATACTCCTTAATTATTTGTGCATTTTTTGTAAAATGGCAAGAAGTTTCACTTCAAGTAGTTGTAATGTCTATTGATGTCGCTAGCTTTTAGGTAAATTGTGTTTATGCATGGGTTCCATAACGTATAATAGTGTAAGCTAACAATTACAATTACAATTTTTACAATATTAAGAATATACATATTTCAAAAAGATTAAAAACCCTGAAAAGCTTCCAAACTGTCGTATCATATTGGTGGTTTTAATCAAGATACTAAAATTCGCACCTCGAAAGGGTGGGCGTTTACCGGTTCTTCGTGTTATTAAAGGCCACAGACATTGCCAATACACATGTGATACTAAGCTCACCAGCATATTGAGAAGCCTCGAATAACATTCTGCTTGTAGATGATTAAAATTTTAGGAACGGCTTGTGACTCCCATGACTCCAGCTGTTATCTAAAACATGTTGAAAATGTTTTCGACTCTTGACCTGGTATCTCGAAATTTAGTTAATTCAGTTAATATGTGTAGCAAAAAGGGGCTCTTTAACTATTATTGAAGCTTGTTGGTTAAACTTGGAACTTTGTGAACAACTGCCAATATTACACGTGTGCTTGAATCACTTTAGACGACGACGTCCTTAATCATAAATCGTTTAGGCTGAGCTTTCGATTGAGAAATTATAGCCTCTCTTTGGTTCTCAGCCACATCATATAGACGCAACGCCACAATTTTAATAAAGCCAATCTGACATCTTGATAAGCTTCATCAATCGATTAGCAAAGAAAGTATACTTAGAATAAATACTAATCTCAACCCCGTATGCGGCTATGCATGCGGTTATAGAAATCTATACAGATATTCAAATCGTATACTATCTAGGAAGACACGATCTTATCATAATCTTATGGATATAGACGTGATGTCTTTGTGATATCGTGACGCCAACCCTCATAACTCCAAGATTAGCACCCCCCCCCCTCTCTCCCTTGTTCTATTTTAATTGCATCTGATACTTGTTTTACTACAAATTTTGGCATCCCAAGCCTAATAATAGATCTCTGTAGTTACCATAAAAAATGGTTGCAAAGATTCACAAAATAATTTATTAGATCGCCAGGTTTAGTTTTTTTACCGCCACGTGCGGCGGGTCGTGCATCGAGCAGATGCTGCTTCTCACGCCGCGTGCCATTTCCTTATCTCCAAGTAAAAAGAAAAAGAAAAAGAAAGACAAAAAGAAAAAGAAAACAAAAAAAAAAAGAATGTTCTTTATTTTTTTTTTCAACGGTTTTTTTTTTGGTTCATTATATCCTTGGCAAAAGTGTTTTAAAACACAGTGAAAGCTACAGTCTGCCATATTAACCCAATATTTTTACTGATCTAGGAAGCTTTAATAGCCTATCAAGTACAATACAACCAATATACATTTAGGGCAGTAAAAGCGTTTATTATTTGGGCTGAACATTTTTCTTGTCTAATACATAAGTTACAAAAACAGCATTGGCTGTATAAAATGTACTTGCTTTTATTATAATAGTCAAATATTAATCTATCAGAATCAAATCTTAGATCACAATCATTCAATGAAACTTGAATCCAAGATCCAGATACTAGATAATTAATTAATTTACCACGCAGCCAAGGAATAATTACCAAGATTCGACCGCGGACTAACTAACTAATGATATATGACTAGATCGATCTATAGTTCCATTAGAACGAAATACTTTCATTAAAGCAGAAGGGTACTCTTAAAATCACCCACCGGTCGTTATAATTAATTTGTTATCTTACTGAACAACTTGTCGTTCATATCATAAACCAAACTCTAACTTAACCCGTAGTAGCTTTTCTCGTAAGTTTAAAATAAAACAAAACAAAAAAACAAAAAAACTCCCACCTCTGTTTTATGTTTATAAACTCTAAACATACGCTATGCTTAAGAAATAAGTATATGACAAGGTAATCAATGAGACCGGTACCCGAGAAAAATGCAAGATGAATAAGTCAATCAATAGGCCATACATTTTTGATTATAGATCAAAAAAATTCAAGATATTAAAATTTTTATATGTAAAAGACCGGAATGTATACCGAAGAATCCCCTCTTCCTCCAACGCAAGCCGCACTCCCGGAGAATACACAAGCCGGACAGCCTGTAATTTTTTTTTTCTGGCATATTCGAGACTTGAGTACACTTCCCTTTTGATATCCATTCACAGTAATTATAACTTCATTTGGACCTTGGCCCGCCACATCCTTGGCCGGCATATTAATTATTATAATACACACACTTTTAAGTGTTGGCTGTAACCACCCGGTACCCGCCTCCCCGGCCCGATATCTGATAGAAATAAATATAATTTACTCTAATTACTTGATCACCACGCGCGCAAATTAGTATACGGCAGTCCGCAAAATTTTCCTCAGGAAGCTGAATATTTGTGAAAAAAAAAAAAAAGAGAGATCATACGTAAGATCAGATATATACAACCTTGAACTCTTAGACGGCTTATTCCAATTCAAGTAATTTAATTAATACAGATATTTTGATTAATTAAGTATTACGATCTGCAGATTGGTTTTTTTTTTTTTGTGCAGTTTCCAAAAAAAGAATCGGCGGTTGGTTGGTGATTACCGGTAAACTTACGTATGTTTAAATTGTATTGAATAATCTAGCTGACTATACAGTATACGTAATCTTGCTTTAACTTTCATGCATATGATTGGATTGACCAAGCTTGTACAGTAAAGTAACAATCAATCGATCGTTCACAACAACCACCCATCTGAATCATGACAACCCATCAAACAGTGTTAATAACCGAGTTCTTAAAAGACTATAAGGTTGTTAAGCCGGTAAAAAACCTAACCAGAACGGCGGTTGACTTTTCCAATTTCTTGCTGATGTCATGCGCACGAATTTCGGAGATCTTAGCCTGGCTGCACGGAATTTCCAAAATCATAGAATAAAGTAAAATGACAAGATTCGAACAAGAACTGTACTGTGCATGATAAGACATCATCATGCGTCTTTGATAAAAATACATCATATAAAAAAAGTAGGCCCGCACCCCGTCCTTTATCAATTTATGATCGAACACCAAGACTTCGTTGCTATTGACCATGAAGCTTTATTTTTAATAACAAAAATATATTGTTTTGAGGATGATTTATTCTGATCATGGGGATTAACTCTTAGGTCTTAACATCTGGGCGCTGCTGATGTTAGTTCTAACCCTTTTAAGATCCAGGGTGGGCAATGCATTCGGGAATATTGGTTGTGAAAAGAAAGAAAAAAAAAAAAAAAAAAAATTATATGAACTCCACAGAAGGACCCTACAGACCTAGCTAATTAGTAAGCGCACACACAGTCCTGTTATAACTTACGATACCCATGGGAACAGAAATAACACAATCCATAATTATAAGAGTTATGACTCGTCAAGTTTTCTTAAAAAGTATTGTTCCCAAGTCCTATTGTTTTTTTTGTTTTGTTTTTTTCTCAGCCGTCTCAGAATCTCTATCGATACTTATACGGAGGCTGAAACCACGGAAATATAATAATAACTTATTTAGAAAGCGATCAGTCGGCCGTAAAAGAACTTATCAGAGATGCTTATCTGCGTCAACCGCAATAATATATAATCATCATGTTTACAATTTTGTATAATCAACCCACGTTAGAGTTGAAATTTTTTTTTTTTTTTTTTTTCTTTTCTTCTTCTTCATAAATCGAGCCGCATGCACGGGCACTTTCGGTATACTGCGCAATAATAACTTTTATTTTTTATTTTTTATTTTTTACTTCTCCCTAAGCTTGCTTCTTATATTTTTTTCTTTTCTTCCTGTGCTATTACCTTATTTATTAATTTATTTTGAAAAGAAAATACTTCCATCAACATCTTTCGTTCAAACACGAACCTTGCTGATTAAAAGTAACAAAATTTAACCAAAATAACAACCATAACAAAAAACTACTTAATGCTGCGTCTTTCTTGTTATTAATATTCCCTTTTTTTTTTTTTTTTTTTTTGGATTTTTTTTTTTTTCTGGAGTTTAAAAAAGCTTAGGTTACTTTTACTTTTTTTATTAGTATTTTTTTTGTTTTTTGCTTGTCTTAACGGTTGTGAAACATTTAAAACTATAACCGGATCTTGCGGTTTCCTATTCTTTCCATATATATAAAAGGCCAATATCCACATTCATTAATTACTAATATTTATATTAAATACTAATAATAAAACAACACCATACATACAATACAACGATGGTATATCTAAAAACGTCACGCAGCAACAACTGTCCCATGTACCCACCATCATGTACAAAATATGATGAAAACGAAATCGGGTCTGCCCACGGGGTCCACTTATCACTAGTATTAGTAGAACCAATTATTTATTTAAACGGATTACAAAAACATGAAACGAAAGACATGACGCCGGCAATGTTGAGAGGATCATTAATCGTTCGAATTACTAAACCAACAAAGATTAAAAATATCACATTAGGATTTAAAGGCATTTCAAAGACAGAATGGCCAGAAGGTATCCCACCATCCAAGATGGAGGTTTCTGAAACCAAAAATATTTATTCGCATGTTTGGCCGTTTTTTGATTCCGGGATATGTACAGCAGAATATAGTAGTGGTGCACATTTAATACGTCTAAACCATTTTGATAAAAAGAGTATTTTCAAACGAAGCAGCAGTCCGAGTCCTAGAGGCAAAATTGATTATGAACATTCATTAGCACCTAATCGATCATTTTCAAAAAATGAACGGGAAGAAGACGTTGCCAATAAAAAGTATAGAATGTTTGAACCTGGAGAGTATATTTATAATTTTGAATTACCATTACCACATTCAATGCCTGAAACTATTAATACTAGTTTCGGGTTTGTCAAATACCTATTGGAAGCTAATGTACAACGGTTTGGTACTTTTAAAAGTAATGCTTCTGGTGAAAAAGAAGTGGAAATTATCCGGGCCACTAGTTTTAATGATTTGGAGTCTGTGGAACCAATTAATATTGAAAAACAATGGGAAGATCAAATGGCATACTCTATTGTGGTTGCTGGGAAATTGTTTACAATTGGTCAACATATTCCAATGAAGTTTGATTTGAGAAAATTAAAGGAAACTATGAAATGCCATCGCATTCGAATTTATATCAGTGAAAATGTTGAATACTATTGCCGGAAAAAACGTGTTCATCGGGTAGAACCAACTAGACGATATTTATTAAAGGAACAGGTATCACCACAGGGAATGACTGGTGATTTATTAACGGAAAGTACCAAATATGATTATCAAGTGCATATTCCAAAGGCGTTTGGTACAAATCATAAAGATTTGTTACATCCAAATACTACTTATGAAAATATCAAAGTTCATCATTGGATCAAAATTATTATGAGATTATCCAAGATTGATAATGAACGACGAAAATATTTTGAAATTTCAATTGATTCCCCCATTTCATTACTACACAAAAACTGCATTGATAAAAACTTGGAGTTGCCAAAGTATACTCGGCCATCATTAGCACGAAATCCATCATCTGTTGGTATGAGAGTCCCACCATACTCTCCACCATCATATAAAAGCTACGCCCCTAGTAGTATCGGTAATAATACTATCGATGAATCTGACGAACGATCCAGTTCATCTGAAATTAGTACCAGTACACGCTCCCGGTCCCGGTCCCGGTCCCGTTCTAGTGTCACGACTCTAGAAAGTGAAGTTGAAGTCAATCACAATAATACAATGAACGAACATAATGAAACGGTGCAACAAATTCACAAGTACACTATCAGTCATGAATATCCATTCCCACAAACCGACAACTTAGTTGTCAATAACAAAACTAACGATTCTAATGATAATAATTTAATTGAGGTTGCTAGTCATCCTGATAAAAAGCATAATTTTTTTATTCATAGTCGAACATAACTATTTTAAACTAATTAATTTTTTTTTTTTTTATATATAAATTTTTTTTTTGTTTTTGCTTCTTTGCATAATCGCGATTTATTTCTTATTTTGGCATGTGAATTTTTGTTTTATATAAAGACGAATAATTATATACACAGTTTTTTTGTTGAGTCTTTTTTTTTTTAGATTTGTGGATACGTGCCTCCCACCTTTTTAACTATAATCCTCCTGCATTTCTATTCTATTCTATTCCGCGCATTGAACATTGCGATTCCTGGATTTCTGACACCATAATTTATTGTCTACAATTTTTTTTTGCATTTTATAAAATAAGCGATATTAAAAAAAAAAAAAAAAAGATGAGTGAGCTAAGTGATAGAAAAATTTGGATCGATGGATGTTTCGATTTTGCACATCATGGCCACGCCAATGCCATGCGACAGGCCCGTCAACTAGGCGACTATTTATATGTTGGCATCCATACTGATAAAGATATTTTGTTTAATAAAGGCCCCGTGGTGATGACGCTAGATGAACGGGTTATGGCAGTGGATGGATGTAAATGGTCGACACACAGCGTGCCAGGGGCGCCATACGTAACCGACCCAAAAGTGATGGATAGCTATGGGTGCAAATACGTGGTGCATGGTGATGACATTACTACTGATGCGGATGGCAACGATTGTTATCAAGCTGTTAAGGATATGGGGAGGTTTGTGGTGGTTAAACGAACGCCGAATATTTCCACAACCGATTTGGTGGGGAGAATGTTGAGTAATGATGGCAGTCATCATTTAAAGCATGAAATATTTGAATTAGATCCGGAAAGATTTGGTGACTATGCAACTGCAGAAGATGGGTTATCAAAGGGGTCATTTGTGCATGATTATAAAAAAAAAAATGGTGTTGTAGAACAAAAAGTGGTGGGTACGGATGAAAAAACAGGGAATGTATATTATTGTGATGGTGCGTTTGATTTATTTTTCGGGGGTCATATTGAGTTTTTACGACTGATACATGAAAGGGCTAAACAAAACAATGCAATTGTAGTAGTAGGCATTCAATCGGATGAAACGGTTAATCAAGACGAAGGAGGTAATTATCCAATAATGAACCAACTGGAACGGGCATTGTTGGTATTACAATGCCGATACGTTGATGGGATTATTTTAAACGCCCCACGAACAATCACCCGAGAATATTTAAATGCAGTTGAAAACAACATTGGTCCGGTGGTTAAAGTGATCCATGGGCCTACTTCCACAACCGAACGGTACGACTTGTGCCGACAATTAGGGATTTATGAAGAAATGGGTGATCATAAATACAGCGATGTTACCACAAGAACCATTGTCGACCGGGTATTAAAATCGCAAGATTTATATGAAGAACGGCAACGTAAAAAAGGTTGGAAAAGAATGGGTGAGCAACAATTAGAACAAGATGAAAAGTAGAATGCTTTTAATTTTAGAATTTAAAAATAATAATTAAAAAAAAAATATACCGTTTCCGGGACGGTAAAAAATCATTTGAGTATAAAATAGTATTTGGGAATTATTTTATTTTTTTGTTATTTAATTTTTTTTTTTTTTTAATTTTTTATCCTCCCAATTAAAAGAAAGATAAAAAAATAAAAAATAAAACTGGTTATAAACTATTCTAGTTGACAAGTTTTGAATTTTGAATTGTATACTAAGAAATGAAACGAAATAAACTAGATTTAAAAATTGATAACATACCGTCAAGTGAGAACTTCATGGCCACACAACCAATAACACAGACGGCGCCAGCCAATCCAAATACAAATACAAATACATCCACAACAAATAGTAAACCCGAACCTATCCTAACCAATAAACACGATACTAAAAATGAAAAAGATATACCATATGAATCATCCAAACCAACCTCGCCTGCCAGCCACCAACAGGATGCCCATCCACATTTCAAAATCGATGAAGTGGTGACACATTCCGGGTTGAGAAGCAGATCAGGGAGTGCTAGCGATATTAATAAAGATAATAAAGAAGAAGAGGTGATACCTTCATCAGCACAAAACACAACAAACTTGCAAAATGTACAAAACGTACAAAATGTGCAAAATGTACAAAATATACAATCTGAGTTTTTGCCGGATGATGGAAAGTTGCATATCTTGGTCGGCGCCACGGGGTCAGTATCAACAGGACGATTGCGGTTGATTATCAATAAACTAGAAGATATCTACCATCGAGATAAAATAAAAATTCAACTTATATTGACCAAAGCGGCGGAAGGGTTTGTGCGGCCGCATGAAATACCACCTCAAATTAAAGTATGGAGAGATGAAGATGAATGGACCACTTGGAAAAAAAGGAGTGATCCGGTTCTTCATATCGAGTTGAGACGATGGGCAGATATATTGATCGTGGCGCCATTAACTGCTAATACATTGAGTAAAATTGCATTGGGACTATGTGATAATTTATTAACCAATGTTATTAGAGCTTGGAATACCCAATACCCTATTTTGATCGCACCAGCAATGTTAAGTTATGCTTACAACCATCCAGCCACTAAACGGCATTTAAAAGTTATAAAAGATGATATGAAATGGATTGAGGTGCTAAGACCGACCGAAAAAGTGGTTGGCACGTTTGGTGATATTGGTATGGGTGGCATGATGGATTGGAATGAAATTGTGGATAAAATTGTAATGAAGTTGGGCGGGTACCCAGAGGATGAAGATGAAGATGATGACGATGATGATAATGAGGATCAAAAAGATTTGGATCAACTTGATGATGAGGAAGAGGAGGAGGAAGAACAAGAAGAGGTTGAGGTGAGGGAACGCCATGGTTCGTTATAATACTACAAAAAAGTAATTCAATTACAAATAATTTATTAATAATACTATAAAACAAAAATAAATAAATGAAGGAATGCTTTCTTTATTCTTCAAAAACTGCTTCATCAGTCATTTGATGACGGTCAGCTAATCTACCGAATTCTTGCTGAGCCTGTGCACTAGCGGAGTTTGAATGTCTTCTTTCATTATGGAAATTAAACTCATGTTCAATATCATCCAATTCATCACCTTCTTTACCCCAATTACCCTTACCATGGCCGTCCTTCTTAACCTTGGTTGGATCTTGGTCGAAATGACCTGACTTGGCAAAGTATCGTGGTAGTTGGCCACCTTCAACTTCAGCGTTAGAATATGTTCTTGTAGTTCGTGCCATTTTTAGTCTGTGTTATTTATTGCGTGTGTAAATATTTGGTTTTATTTATTTATGATTTGTTACTTTATATCATATATATATATTAAGATAGGGGAATCTTGGGGGGTTTATATAGTTTATTTTATTTTGGTGTGATGTGGAGAAAGAGGAGAAGGTTCCGCGGGGGACTATATTTAATTTATTGTTGTTATTTTTATGGTTATAAACAGCAAAAGTAAATATTCGATGGTCTTATTAGAAGCATCTTTATGCGGTTTAGCTTATCAAGGTTGGGTTTTTTGTTTTGAGTTCCTTAGTTCACAGAAGACTTGTTAACTTGTTGTTTCAAGGTGTTCGGATTAGTCACGCAATATTGCAAAACGTGCAACGTTCATTCTTACTACAACAAGTACTATTGCATGAAAACACCCTCCAAACCAAGTAAAGTTGTTATCTCAAGTATCTAGGATTGAGATATTTTATATCACAAACAATTGCTAATCAGCGTTCTATCGATTTTTTTCGTTCATAGTTGCAAAAAAATTATGAGATTACTCTGCAAATTTCCGTGATATTGGTCCCCCCA